>JASDQU010309211.1:70999-87239 GCA_032191745.1 Picea mariana
ACAGAATGATGAAATCCTTTCACTATAGTAGTGATTGTACTAAATTATAGTGATACACATCAATTATGTAGAGAAAAATGAAAAGAAACAAAAAACATAAAAAGAAACAAAAAAAAAAACAAACAGACAAACTTGTAACACAGTCATGACGGAATTAGGAATCTTCAAATTTGCTTGTATTAACTTCTTGAATGCAGAAAATCTATTACAATCCTTTCCAAAAAAGGTCCAGCCCTTTGTTCTTCTTTCTCTTTTCTATTTATACAAAAAAGTGCCAGGTGCTTCCTTTACGTGACTCGGTGCATATGATACATGTGTCCGTAAAATTGGATACAAGCTGTGGCGGTTCCGTTTGGCAGCTCTTAGGAGTGAAATCACTCCATCTCTTCCACTCTATTTTCAAGAAGCGCCAGGTGCTTGTCTCTGCATAGACTCAGTGCATATCCTACATTTGTCCACAAATTGGGATATGAGCTGTGACGGCTCTGCCTGACAACTGGCTTCGGCAAAATAGTAGTCCCGAGCTAATTGCGGAAGTTTATTTCCCATATATGCATCAACAATATCAAGGGTGTCGAGTTGTGTGCTGGGTTGAATTAGATGCTCATCAATTTGAGCCATCCCTACCCTGTCCATCTTAGAGATTTCCATCAAATTTCTCTCATTTTTCTCTTTCATGTCGAGGGAGATCCGCTCCATATTTATTTGCCTCAGCGTCTCTGTGTCTCCTCCACTCTCCATCCCTAATAGCTCACCATTTATGATTTTGAAGGTTTCTTCTAATGAATTCATCACTTTTTGTGCCTGCTCCTTGCTTATAGTAATATCATGCTCCCAGTTCTTTAACAAAATATTACCCCTAGTCTGTTCGGAAATGGAGAGCCTGGGGGTCCCTACTGAAAATCTGTTATTGGTCGCTATCACTGCTTCCTGGAAGATGACCCGAGCGGCTTCTGCGTTTTTTTCCTTGACAATCAGATTCTCAGAAATCTGATTCATTAACAAACAATCTTTTCGAAACTCCCCTGTCTTGTTTAGTAGACTCTGTTGAGAAAAAGAGACCCTGCTCCAATATCAATTTCCTGGGATTTGACAGTCTCGATGTCGATTACCTTGCTTTCTGTGACCTCCAATTGAGCCTGCAGCTGTGTGATCCTATCCCTCTRCTGACYYGATTGTACCCGACCATCTTGGATCGTAGAATTTGCTTGTTCCAGCTTGGTCTTGAGGACTTCAATTTCTTTCTTATCGGCCAATCGGGCCAGCTCTATTTCTCCGCTTGCTTGACTCTTAGCGCTTTATGTTGTTGAAACCACCCTGGCCTCAAGAGTCTTGATCAGGCGATTTTTCACTTTGAGCTGCTTCTTTAACATTTCGACCGAGAATCGATTTGCCATCGCATACGCTCCTAGCATTCCTGCAATTTCCGTGGAAAATTCATCCTTCTTTTTATTCATCCCATCGGTTATCACTTTGAATTTTTTACCAGTGGACTCTCCCTCTTGGTAATATTCTCGCTTTACTACAGCTTTCCTCTTGTTGTCAAAAAAGAATTCATTAGGAGGGAGTTCCTCTACCCTTATAGGCCTCAGTTATTCACCAAAAATCCATTCTTCCTGTATGTTTCCTTGCGTTGACTGCAAAGGGGTGACAGAGGTGATGGGTGCCCCGATTTGCTTTGCCGTTTTCCCTGGTGTGCTGAGTGGATCTTGCTCTTTCGGGGGATAAGAGGTCTTCGTCCCTGCCTCCGGATTCTGAGTTTTCGGTGGGTCTGTGTCTTTTATTTCCACCTCAGGACTGTGCTCCTTGGGAGGATCAGTAATCTCTTTTTCTGTTTCGGGATTCTCTTCCCGCTCAGGACTCTTCTCTTTTTCGAGATTTTTCCCTGTTTCTGGATTCTTCTCCTACTCTGGATTCTTCTCTTGCTCCCCTGCCTGACATTTTTTGAGGTTAGAGGTTTGCCCCTCAGAACTTTCAGCTTCTTTTTCTTTATTCTTGGAAAGTCCCAAACCTCCCAGCACCACGGGGAGACATCGTTTCTTATGTTCCTGAAATTTTAAAACTGAGACCCTGTCTTCGAGTGCTAGGGATATGATTTGAAATTGCACCTCCGAATAGGACCTCGCCCCTCGGAAAACATCATCCGAGGGCGAACATTCATGCTCGAACCTCTTCAATCCACAATTTCCCAAATGAGTGCTTACGATCCCCTGAGGATCATGCTTCTTGTACTCGATAGAGACTAAGCTCAAACCTTCTAAGGCTTCAGCCTCAGCCTTAGCATGTCCGAAATCTAATAAGGAATAGGAATTAATCCGGATAGGGAAAAACGGCCATACCTTCTTTGTTGATGCTTTCAGTTCTTTGCTCACGCCGCCGATCACTGTTTGTCGAGCAATCTCGTGACATGCCAGTTTGTCGGGGATAAATTGTGGGAGCGCCAGAGGAGGAACAGTAGCTCTGAATACTCTCAAATAGGAGAATTCTTCTTCCACGTACCAGTCTACGATATGGCTCAGATTCGCAGCAATGTTATCCGAGATGCGGGGTGGCAGAAGACCAAAAATGGTGACGTGTAGGGGCACCATCACCCAGTTAAAAATCTCATAAATAAGCTTATTTGCATTATTTTCCCACAGCTTATCGTGTTACTCATGCACAGTTTTTTCTTCGGATGGACTCCAAGCCCAATTCATTAAAGGAAAAGGTGTCATGGAGCATATTGCATCCATGATATACGCGGACATGAAGAATCCGGATGGTTTTCCGGCTACCTTCTGCTCCTAGTACTCGGTGATCCTATTGAACAAACTATCAGAGAGCATTTTTTCCCAATTGAATGAGGAACCTTCTGCTACCCGAAAGATGAGAGGTACCCACTGGACGTAAAAATGCACGGTATCCTCCCATCCGAAAAGCCGACAAGTCATCATCACCACATACATATAGTTTGCCTCCAACGAAGAAATCGAATACACACCCTTGTCGTTCACTCTGAATGCCACGGAATGCAACACCCAATCTTTTATCANATCGAAAGATGAGAGGTACCCACTGGACGTAAAAATGCACGGTATCCTCCCATCCGAAAAGCCGACAAGTCATCATCACCACATACATATAGTTTGCCTCCAACGAAGAAATCGAATACACACCCTTGTCGTTCACTCTGAATGCCACGGAATGCAACACCCAATCTTTTATCAAGCCCGGCATGGTTTTATCATACTCCTCGCATTCCTTCTTTTTGAATTCCTCCAGGAATTCTTTGCCATATGTATATTCAAAAGTTGCTGGGATTTTATACATGGACTGGATATGCTCTGGTCTGAAAGTACCGACCATGTTCCCTCGGTCATTTATGATGGTTCTGGTGATTAAGTCGACGTGATCCAATGCCCATCGGATCATATTGTAGTATGGGAGCAACCGAGGTCTGGTTGCAACCAGGTGCATTCCCGACTGAACAATGGTCTTGAACTTATGTTCATGTCGTCTTTCACAATATCATAGTTATAGTCATCAGAGTCTGAACAGTTTACTAACTCAGATTGCAGGACATCTGAAATAGACGACCAGGTGGATACTGAGCCGCTCGTCCGAGGCGAAGTATCTGAGACATTGTCCGGACCCTGTGCTGCAACTTCGACATTTTCTTTCGCTGCTCTCCTTGGCGCCATAGCTGAAGTTTGCTCCTTTGCTCTTCTGCAATAAACCTGTGTATACATGCGGAAATGATTTTTCTTGGAGAAGCGAGTCCTATGCGCTTAAGAAAAATGTTTTAGAACAAAACAAAACTTTCGTATATATTTGAAAATCCTGTACCCTGCGAAACAAGTCTGTCAAATCGCCAATTAAAACCAAATTAAATGTATAAATTCGATCCTATTTGTTCGTGGATTTACCCTAAAACCTCATTAATGCTATCAATGTTCGGCGGCTTTGACAGGCAATCAGGTCATGGAGATCAAGTAAATCCCTCGTGGAGTGTGCTAACCTGGATGCGCGGGGCGTACCTCGCTTAATTTTATTTTTCTAAAATTTCAAATCTTAATGACTTAGAGATTTTCTGGCTTTTCACCACCTCGTAAATTTCCCTTTAATGTTTTGACTTTACAACTCGCGAGACTGCGAGTTCCAATCTTAGCATTAATTAACAATAATCGTGATGTGGCGGATCCTTAATGATATGATTAACTTAATCGCCAGATCGTGACTCGGGAACTCGAAGACAAACTTTTAGGAGAATGATATGCCGAGTCGCGATATCGTGGTGCGGCGATAATTAAGGCTCTATATAATTATGTCGCGACTTCCCGAATCGGAGTTTTGGACACCTTAACTTTATGGAAGAAAATGCCGAGCGACGATGTGCCGAGAACCAAAATTAACCATGGTTAGTTTTTTACCCTTGTTTCTTGACTAAGGTTATCAAAAAATTATCGCGTTCTCGGCTCTCGGGGTTGTAAAAACAAAAACTTAGGTTCAACGAATGTCGAGGCGCGAAACCCCGACGATGTCTAATCAAGGGTTAAAGGTTTTATACTATTCTTGCCTTGGACGAAAATTAGAACCGAGTTCGCATTCTCGCGACTCGGGACTTGTGAATTCAAGAAATAAGGTGTCCGACTTGCGAGATCCCGAAACTAAAAATCCTAAGAACAAACATACTTGTGAAAAATGGACCTTTTTGTAAGTGAAAAACAAAAGTTTTTTTAGATCTCAAGTATCAAAAATTGAAAGTTTGAGCGAGGTGAAAAACAAGGGCGGCTCCAACAGCTTCCATTCCGTACTTCCTATTTTAAGGAATGTAGGGTCAAAGGATCGTTAAAATAGGAAGTACGGAAAGGAATGGACCTCTCTAAAGAAACGGGTCGACTGGACATAGCATAAACATGGTGAATCGATGCCATGAAGTTGAAGGTACCCATAAGCGATGAATACATTTTGACATCGATATTCTCATTTGTCGGTTGAGAATTTTCAACCATGGGGATCGACGGTCCAACAGATGCACTGGGGCTAGCATACTTAAAGGATAACTGGTCAACCGTCGCGATCTTCCCATCGTGAGGAAAAAAAAGAGTGTGAACAACGGACGATATGAGGGAAGTTATAGCATAAGTCCAATTGCGTCCTAGTAACAAGTTATAATCGAGGGGCACATCAACCACCTCGACATCCACCTTTATCATCTTTCCACCTAACTGGACCAGAAAGGGAGGAAGAATATCGTGAGGGAAGAAAGAATGACTGTCAAAAGAAGTCAACATGGTCGGAGACTGCGAGAGAGTCAGAGAGTCAAGAGTTTTCCAACAAATCAGGGACATCACACACATAGCAGCACCTTCCTCAACCATTGCACGCTTGATGGTATAATTTGAGTAACCCACATGGTAAGGCATGTGAGGCTTCACATCTGTGACATCAAACTTGATAACTTTCAAGCCACTGGGGTCTAGAGCTACTAACATAGATAGCAAGGCATTCCTCTGTGAAGGACACGTATGGAGTACCTCCAGAACCGGCATCGCACAATGGGTTTGACCCAGGTCCTCAACAATAGAGTAATTATGGGTAGCTCTAGAATTTGGATTGTGGGTAGAACGCTTGAGTACTGCTTTTGGAATACGAGGCGGTGGCTCTGGTTTTTTGATCTACAAAGGCGTCTCCGGAGGAGGAGGAGTAGATTCTAGACTAGGTACAGTTTTCGAAGAACTATAATCATGAGACCGAGTGGCTACATTAACCTAAGAATTGACCATATTGATGCACAAACGGTCACTATCTTGTGTCAGTGGGTTTTGACTTCCACTGGCCACATTTTCGTCATTTAAGGAGCTCGAGGTCATGTGTTGGTTATGTGGAAAAGGAATTTTCAGCACGGTGGGCAGTAGAGATAAGAGCCTCCTAGCTTCCGCAAGTTTGGGGCATAAATGAGTAAGATGATCGTTTGTACAAAGCTTACAGGGAAATTTCATCTTACGCCTTTCTTTATTTCCCCCACCAACATTATTATTCGTCTTCACATTATTACCATTGTCCTTGGGTTTATTATTATTATTCCCACCCTTACGATTACTATTACGTCCTTTCTTCTTATTCCCGCCTGGTTGTTGGTTACCATTTGATTCGATCGACGATTGCACGGAATGTACATCCACCGACTGAGTGGAATTGAAAGACACGGACAAAGATAGCCCTCCTGTAGACTGGATTAGAGACAACTCGTTCAAATGGCGTGTCACTGAGTCTGCGGATTTCACATTGGCAGAGCCTACAATTCCATCGACATGAGGTCCAGGCTTTTGTGTAGGGTCATAGTTTGACCTCGGTGCATCCTAAAGAATCTAGTATAACATCCCAGACTGAGCGTATATAAGATCAATTGCTAGGCTTTGAAGATTGCTTATTCCTGAGATGTAACCCCGAATGTAGCAACATCCTTCGAAATAGGAGGCTGCAAGGACTTAAGGAACCATTCTAATAAGAAATCTGGGGGTATGCAAGTCTTGATAAACCTCTTCCGTCTACGCCACTCCTGGATGTGATCCAAGATATGAGTGGCTTTGTCCTAGTGCAAGGTTGACAGAATTTATAGGCTAACATCGTAACAAACTGGCAATTGTAAGTGGTTAAGGAAGACTAGCACCATCTGACTAAAGGTCCATATGCCCCCCTAGGTAGCTCGATATACCATTTTGCGGAAACCCCTATGAGGGTGCATTGAAATAATATTAACCGAATGGAATCGTCATTAAGGGAAATCGAAGAGCACCATAGGTGAAAGGTGGTGACGTGATCACTAGAATCCTTGTCATTCTTACCTTCGAATTTTGGAATATCCAAAGGAAGCTTGGTGGGAACAGGGGGCCATGTAGGATCATGAAACACAGGGTCGTTCATCAACTTAGACAAGTCTGGCAGGTTGAGCATGGCCAGAAAAGGGAGACATGGTTGCGGCATTTGGCCCCAAGCTCCCTGGAAATATTTTGTTTGGGGAATCACATCCCATCCAGGGTTCTGGTAAGCACTATGGCCCTGTTTGGGATTGTAAGACCCTCCTCCAGGATGATTCATGAGAGATTGGTTGGGCACCATTCTAGTATGAATTTTCTGATGGGGGTTATAAAAATTGTTCCCAGCCGGAGTGGCTCTAGGTTGGGGGTTATATAAGATCAACTACTGGGCTTTGAATATTGCTTCTTCCTCAAATGTAACCCTGGATGCAGAAACATCCTTTGAAATAGGAGGCTGCAAGGACTTAAGGAACCATTCTAACAGGAAATTTGGGGGTATGCAGGTCTTGATAAACCTCTTCCATCTATGCCACTCCTGAATGTGATCCGAGATATGAGTGGCTTTGTCCTGGTGCAAGGTCGATAGAAGTTATAGGCTAGCATCATAACGAACTGACATTTGGAAGTGGTTAAGGAAGACTAGCACCATCTGACTAAAGGTCCATATGCCCCCCTAGGTAGCTCGATATACCATTTCACAGCAACCCCTATGAGGGTACATTGAAATAATCTTAACTGAATGGAATCGTCATTAAGGGAATTTGAAGAGCACCATAGGTGAAATGTGGTGACGTGATCACTAGGATCCTTGCCATTCTTACCTTCGAATTTTAGAGTATTCAAAGGAAGCTTGGTGGGAATAAGGGGCCATGTAGGATCATGAAACACAGGGTCGTTCATCAACTTAGACAAGTCTAACAAGTTGAGCGTGGTCAGAAAAGGGATACGGGGTTGTGGAATTTGGCCCCAAGCTCCATGGAAAGATTTTGTTTGGGGAATCGCATCCCATCCAAGGTTTTGGTAAGCACCATGGCCCTGTCCAGGATTGTAAGACCCTCCTCCAGGATGATTCATAAGAGGTTAGTTGGGCACCATTCCAGTAGGAATTTTCTAATGGGGGTTATAAAAACTGCCCCCAGCCAGAGTGGCTCTAGGTTGGGGGTTATATAAGACCAATTGTTCGGCTTTGAAAATTTCTTCTTCCTCAGATGTAACCCCAGATGTAGCAACATCCTTCGAAATAGGAGGATGAAAGGACTTAAGGAACCATTCTAACAGGAAATCTAGGGGTATGCAGGTCTTGATAAACCTTTTTCGTCTATGCCACTCCTGGATGGGATCCAAGATATGAGTGGCTTTGTTCTGGCCCAAGGTCGACATAATTTATAGGCTAGCATCGTAATGAACCGGCAATTGGAAGTCGTTAAGAAAGAATAGCACCATCTGACTAAAGGTCCATATGCTGCCCTAGGTAGCTCGATATACCATTTTGTGGCAACCCCTATGAGGGTGAGTTGAAATAATCTTAAATGAATGGAATCGTCTTTAAGGGAATTTGAAGAGCACCATAGGTGAAAGGTGGTGACATGATTACCAGGATCCTCGCCATTGTTACCTTCAAATTTCAAAATATCCGAAGGAAGCTTGGTGGGAACAGGGGGCCATGTAGGATCATGAAACACAGGGTTGTTCATCAACTTAGACAAGTCTGGCAAGTTGAGCATGGCCAGAAAGGGGAGATGGGGTTGCATCATTTGGCCCCAAGCTCCCTGGAAATATTTTGTTTGGGGAATCGCATCCCATCCAGAGTTTTGGTAAGCACCATGGCCCTGTTTGGGATTGTAATACCCTCCTCCAAGATGATTCATAAGAGGTCGGTTGGGCACCATTCCAGTAGGAATTTTCTGATGGGGGTTATAAAAACTTCCCCCAGCCGGAGTGGCTCCGGGTTGCGGGCTATATAATATCAACTACTGGGCTTTGAACATTTCTTCTTCCTCAGATGTAACCCTAGATGTAGCAACATCCTTTGAAATAGGAGGCTGTAAGAACTTAAGGAACCATTCTAACATGAAATCTGGGGGTATGCAGATCTTGATAAACCTCTTATGTCTACACCACTCCTGGATGTGATCTAAGATATGAGTGTCTTTGTCCTAGCGCAAGGTCGAAAGAAGTTATAGGCTAGCATTGTAACGAACCGACAATTGGAAGTGGTTAAGGAAGACTATCGCCATCTGACTAAAGGTCCATATGCCCCCCTAGGTAGCTCGATATACCATTTCGCAGAAACCCCTATGAGGGTGGGTTGAAATAATCTTAACCTAATGGAATCGTCATTAAGGGAATTTGAAGAGAAACATAGGTGAAAGGTGGTGATGTGATCACTAGGATCCTTGCCATTCTTACCTTCAAATTTTTGGAATATCCAAAGGAAGCTTGGTGGGAACAGGGGGCCATGTAGGATCATGAAACACAAGGTTGTTCATCAAGTTAAACAAGTCTGGCAAGTTGAGCGTGGCCAGAAAAGGGAGACGGGGTTGCGGAATTTGGCCCCAAGCTCCCTAGAAAGATTTTGTTTGGGGAATCACATCCCATCCAGGGTTCTGGTAAGAACCATGGCCCTGTCCGGGATTGTAAGACCCTCCTCCAGGATGATTCATAAGAGATTGGTTGGGCACCATTCCAATAGGAATTTTCTGATGGGGTTATAAAACTACCCCCATCTAGAGTGGCTCCAGGTTGGGGTTTATATAAGATCAATTGTTGGGCTTTGAAGATTGCTTCTTCCTCAGATGTAACCCCTGATGTAGCAAAATCCTTCGAAATAGGAGGCTGCAAGGACTTAAGGAACCATTCTAACATGAAATCTGGGGGTATGTAGGTCTTGATAAACCTCTTCCATCTACACCACTTCTGGATGTGATCCGAGATATGAGTGGCTTTGTCCTGGCGTAAGGTCGACAGAGTTTATAGGCTAGAAATGTAACGAACCGACAATTGGAATTGGTTAAGGAAGACTAGAACCATCTGACTAAAGGTCCATATGCCCCCCTAGGTAGCTCGATATACCATTTCGCGGCAACCCCTATGAGGGTGCCTTGAAATAATCTTAAACGAATGGAATCGTCATTAAGGGAATTCGAAGAGCACCATAGGTGAAAGGTGGTGACGTGATCACCAGGATCCTCACCTATCTTACCTTCAAATTTTGAAATATCTGAAGGAATCTTGGTGGGAATAGGGGGCCATGTAGGATCATGAAACACAGGGTCGTTCATCAACTTAGACTAGTCTGGCAAGTTGAGCGTGGCCAGAAAAGGGAGACGGGGTTGCAGCATTTGGCCCCAAGATCCCTGGAAATATTTTGTTTGGGGAATCGCATCCCATCCAGGGTTCTAGTAAACACCATGGCCCTACCTGAGATTGTAATACCCTCCTCGAGGATGATTCATAATAGGTTGGTTGGGCACCATTCCAGTAGGAATTTTCTGATGGGGGTTATAAAAACTGCCCCCATTCGGAGTGGCTTTAGGTTGGGGGTTGCCCAAGGTGTGAAACTGACCTCCTTCGGGTGTGAATCTGGAGGATAAAAGTGGATTCATCATGCCAAACGTGTTGGTTAGAATCGACATTGAGGAGTTGAGGCTATAGGATGGAACTTGTGCAGAAGCTTGTCCGTCAGGTTGGTATCTCCACCTAGAAGCAATAGGATTAGACCCGGGGTTAAAAGAAGGAATGCATCCCATGGTAGGAGTCGTTTCAGGGATATGATATCCACCAAACGAAAATGGAGTATAAGGAGGAGTTGTGCCCCCAAGTCCAATGCTAGCATTAGGGTCAGCAGCTGGGATGGAGTTTGAAAACTGCAAAGTAAAATTTGGCATACCATAGGAAAAAGGACTAGAGGCCATCGGGATGGACTGAATATTATAGCCCGGTGAGTGACCAAAAGACCCAAATGTGTTCGTGGAAATAGGTTGAGAATTCACTATAGAGCGAGCAACAGTGATGATAGGTGCCTACGACACTACAACCATTATGGTTGCAGGAGTCAGAGGGGTGCCATTAACTATAGTAGGTGTGGGATTCGAGGGGCTCCCATTATTTTGATGACTCAGTTTAGTACTCATCCTTGTAGAATCACAAGTCTGAAAAGTGGAGGTGTGTGTACCATGTTTAATAACTCTATGCCTTTTAGAAGGAAAATACTCGAAATGTGGTGGTAACTGTAACAAGCGGCGATACCGGTGGGGAAGTTGGTCTGACTTTACGATGACTTAAGACTCAAGATATAGAAACAAATCCTAAGGCCAACTAGTAATCAAAGAGCATACCAAAAATAATCAAACGATCAATATGCACACAAACGGGATAAAGTGGTTGAAAGGGGCCTCCCTCCCTAAAGTAGGTATGTCTCACCCAAGAGGGGCATGAGACTCCCTGCTAAAGATCAGAGGTAACAGAATCAATTATAAGGGCCCTCGTGGGATTAACAAAGAGTCGGTCAGATCCCCCCAGAGGGGTAATCCTCCATAAAGGCTATGTGTTGTTCGACCCTTATCTGACCCAAGGTACCTATAGAATAACCCCTGCAAGTAACCTATGTGGCACCTAAGTCAATAAATTAAGAAACCACGGTATAGCCGATGCACAGGCGAGAAGTCATAAGTCAGCTCCACCGTATGGGAAGGGTAGCAAATCCCAAAACCTTGAAACCATTGCCTCTCACAGAGGTAAGGGCACTAGCAAGATTCCCATATACGAATAGATCCTTAGAAATATCTCTGATGCTAAGAAGGTATCGGGGGGATATCCCTTCAACTGACCTCGCGCGACCTCGTGATTAACTTCGTTGTAAGCGGAGCCTCCTGATATTACCGATTATACAATGGATTTCTCCACTTCCTTAGTTAGACACATATGTTGATTTAATATCCTTGGAGAAGTTTACTCACAAAATCCTATTCCAAGGCACTAAATCCTAAGCTAGTTTGTGCACCCTAGAAAATAAAATCGCTACTAATCAATTTTAAATTATAGCGTTAATTTTAATGGCCTTGCTTACTCAAAAGGTGCGGTCATGAAAATAGTGATGTTATGACTCAGCAAGTAAAGTAAATGAATATGAAAACAATGCAAAGTCCTAACTTCAATTTTCAATAAACGATATGCTTCTTAAAAATGTAATTTTCAATTCAATTCTGCAATTCTAAATAAAAATGCAATCTTTCTTTACATGCACTAAGATAAATGACAAAGATTCAAAAGATCAAAATGCCAATCAATGTAAAATGCCTAATATTTTTGTATTTTCAATATAATAAAAATAAAAATGCATGGACTGAACAACAACTTGATATATAAAGACTCTAATGTGTATAGACAGAGACAACCCAAGTAGGATATCAAGGAGAAAAAAACCCAGCCCAATGTACAAGGACACTCAAAATGAAAAGATGATGAGAAAGGCACTACCCAAAAATTCAACCAAAGACAGATTTCTTGTCATTCCACAAACACTTAACAATCACTACAGAGACCCAAGAAGACTCGACAATCATTAAAACCTACCCAGCAACCACCAAACCCATCAAACAAGAAACAAAGGTTGATGTATGCGATTGTTCAAGGGAAAAACGCGTATGTACATAGCTTGCAAAAGAACAACACGCGTATGTATGCGACTGTCAAGAAAAAACCCGCGTATATGTGTCAAAAACACAGCTAGGCTAAGGAGAAGGATGAAAGAATCAAACCCAGAGTGAACATAGGTTGTCAAGCAATCATACGACAAGAAACTCAATATGAACGAGAGCAATCTAAGGAGAAAAACACTCCAAACCCCGAAAAAAGAAGATTTTATCCCCAATATGGTTGCCAATTCTGTTACGAGGAAAATCTATCTATGGCTAGGGGAAAACCACAACAGACGGAAATGAATGCAGAAATCAACTCTATTCTCAAGTATGCTATATAAAATAATATGCTAGCAAGACAAGATAAAAGGCCTACCTCGTCTAGAGTTCGATGAAGTCCATCGTTGAGCACTTGACCCAAAGAAATATACCTGCAACTAGTCCTCAACAACCAAGAAACACAAGCATATGGTGATAATATATGATGTTAGCACATTCAATAGCATAATCCATTAACATTCATAACAAATATGCCCATGGAATAATAATTCAAATATTTGCAAGATATCAATTGGACGAGAAAAGAGTATTTCTATTAAGATATGATCAACAAAAGTGAATAAGTTATAGACTTTTGTGTCGGCACAGTTCGGAACCGAGAAACTAAGTTCCTTCCAGCTGGACCTCCACTACTTCAATCCTCCACCAAAGGCAAGCTCATGTAAGAGAGAAAATGGAGTTCTCACTCAATAAGGGAAGATCTTGAAGGCTCAACACTGTGTTTAGACTTAAAGGATAAAGGGATGCAGACTCAATGTGAAGTGAATAATTCCTCCAGAGTAACTTTGCTCTCAAAGTTGAATTCTTCTTCCTCTTTTCCATGGCTCGGATTTGGCCCATTTATAGCCTTCAAGTGGAACTGAAGGGTCAAGTTGGAATGTTTCCAGTATATGGAAGGCCAAGGATCATTGATCTCATGTCATGACATGGAAACCCTACACCATTTTTCAATTTTGGGCACATTTCCCGATGTACGTGGTATGTAGTAGTGCAACTTGCGTATACGCATGATGTATAGTAGGCAAGGTGCATATATGTGGAAAAAATTGTATTTTTAGCTCTGGGATTTGCAAAAATGGATTAAAAGTTTGCATGGGGAAATGGAAAAAGGCCTTATGTGCAAGACTGCATGTGGTGAGGCAAATCTTACTATAACACAGCCAAATTAGGGTTTCATAGAAAACTCTTTCTCTCCTCTGTAATCGCGAGACTTCCGCACTCCTTACTCTTTTTCTTTCTCAAACTATCTACCTTATAATATTCTCCAGATAGATCAAGGGTGCTCACATGAAAGATATTCAAAAAAGTTGCGTATGTCGGAATGAGAGGCTTCCTATTGTGTATTTATATTTTTCCAAGTGACTTATTTCCTTAACTCAAGGGTCAGCCTATACTTTCTTATTATAACATAGTTACCCTTTAATTAATGACTTGTAGCATCTTGTTATAACCTTTTAGGGACTTCTTGACCCATCTTCGAGGCTTCCAACTTCGTAACCTCATAACTCCTCAATCGTGAGGAACTATGTGATGTAGCACCTATCGTTGGAAATGGTATGATAAGGACTATCCATCTATGAGTGTGCTACCTAATTTACATTGTCCTCCATATCATTATTTCTCAAACAAATTCAAGCTTCCTGACCACATCTCTAGGGTTTCTTGTAGACTTCTTCAAAGTGTCTTCCCATGAGGGCCATGCTTAGAGCTACACCATAAGGGGACCACTTTGGAGACTTCTTCAAATACACCCATCACATCTATTGACATCAATGATAACCACATATGTTGACATCAATGACAACCAACTATTGACAACTTCAATGACAACCAACTATCCAACAAAAGGATAGTCCCCAATCTCTACGGCACCATCAAATTTCATCCAAATGCTTAGGTTACCAGATCCAACAACAACCTTCAAGGTTAACGAAGCCAAAAATTTCATCGAGGCTAAAAATGGTGGTAGGGACTTATTTCCACAATGTCTCGAAGACCTGGAGACAATTTTGGAGGATTTATTAGTGATACAAGTTAGTCAATTAAAGAAACCTATTTTCCCCTGCAACAACCTCCCAATTTTCTTGTCTTAGCCTCTATACAAGACAAGAAATTGTTCCCCCCTTTAATTCTTCCAATCAGAATCCTCGCACTCTCCCCACCTCATCATGTTCAGTTACTCCTCAAATCACTTATGCCTAACGATCCACACTTTGGCAAGTCTCCTCTTCCTGCGTTGATACATAACGTACCAACACACACATCATTCTTCCACTTTCGTGTTGACACACCACTTATTTTCTCATAAATACATTTTCCACCTCCCTTTGAAATTGGTTAACGTGTTATTGTGCTTCCATCACACCTCACTGACACACATCTTCATCGTAGATGAAGTTCGCATGATCAATGTCATCTCACTGATATTGGTCACATAATTATATTCGACCCGCACACACCTTTCATCGGTTGACTCCCTTCCACTCATGCCATTGCATCACATTTCAGCAACATCCCTCTCTTTTGATTCATTGCACTACATATAGACCAGGTTCGCCTCTTTGTCCTTGACGCACTACCTGTTGACAATTTTCCATATCTTATCCTCGATACGTCAGTTGAAGCACGTTGACATATCATCATCACCAAGCACATAAAATATGATCTTCTCCCTCTCGCCAACACTAACTAGTGCAGGGTGGTCGACTTTCCCCTTGAGGCTCATCTCATTCCCCTCTCAATTCGAATCACTTCTTGTTGTGCTCATCAGTCAATCTCCTTATATTTCCAATGAATAAACTCTCCATTCCTATCTATATAGTTGATAAATAATTTCATATCTCACCTAATTCACTTCAGGTCACAGTGATAATCAAGTTTTAGTGTTCTCAGTGGCCTTCTTCGTGCACATGGTACTAGCTCGTTTTTTTTTGTTTCTTGACGTTACAACTAAATATTCATTTTGGAAGCCTTGCCTAGCATCAGATGAATTAATCATAACACTTACAAGTCTTTTGCTGGTTCTGAAATGCACTTTGGGAGAAATTTGGTCCTTTCAGCTCCTAGATAGTGCTAAGCGCATTAGACGTCAGTTGGCAGTTTTGGAGGATTTATAGCTTTATGATATTAATGAATAACCTCAGTATTAATGGGTGCATCAAGATTATATACATCAAATATGACCCAACAACTAAAGAAATTAAATTTGGATGAAGCAATAAAGAACGAAGGACCCAAACTTTCATTAAAAAACACCATTGGGCGTAATTTTTCGACGTCCATCAAAGTGAATTTTTCATCCCTGAAACAAGTTAATTGTATGATTCCCACCATTACGCTTTCAACGCAACTGATGGAATCGAATTCCAAGGCCCAAAAGTTACAAAACAATCACCAATGGTTTCTACCCTAGTCAACCTCAACACCTACGATTTTGATGGAATGCTTAAATGGTGTATCTGTTTATTTCGCTAAAAGCATCTCCCCATTCTCTCTGCAGCGCAAGAAATAGAACTCAAATCCAATATCGGATGAGCAAGTTATTGGTCTTTGAAATCCTCCAACAACATAAGGTTGGTATTTTCCATTTCACGCCCATGCACAAACCAAATGTTTTGAACTAAATTTATTTCAATTTAAAAAACCATTTGATTTACATTAATTAATTTGAATTGATTTAAATTCAATATTTAAAAAAAAAAAAAAACATTTCAATTACATCGTTTGGATTTAATATATATA
>JASDQU010309211.1:87561-106200 GCA_032191745.1 Picea mariana
GCATACATTGGTTTAGGAGTAATATGATAGGTGCATTAACTACATTCATTTTTGAGCATTGGTGTGGAACATAACAGAAACTCTATGATAAACATGACATAAGTCTAATGGGAATGAAATGTAAGAGAATGTCCAATTATGATGATTTTCATAGAGAATGGACCCAAAGTATATATGGGGTAAAAGATGCAGTGCATAAAATTATGAGAAGAAGAAGCAGGAATCAAATCCAGGAAAGTTTACTTGATATTCCAATCAATTAATGCCTCAGTTATTTTCATTCAAATTATTATTCTTGATAGTTTATTTGGAGATATTCTCATCTATTGTATGTTGAATGTTGTCAGGTACCAAGCAAAGGAGGATCGCGCTCAACATTCTCATGATAAAATCTACAGCTAAATGTGATAAAGGAGCAATAAAGAAAGATGTAGCGGTGATGGAGGAGAAACAAAGAAAACATCAGGAAAATGTATGAAGCAGTGATCTAGAAATTCCATGACGATCGACTTTCAAACTCAGGACGGCAAAGATGCCCCCATACCCAAATCCATTATTCATGATGTGCAAGACACATATGGCTGAAATCCATGAAGACCCACTAGCGCTAGGAGACAAATTCGAAAATTAATTGTTTTCCATGTTGCTCATCATCACAAAGAGGATGGGGAAAAACACTAGAAGATGAAAGGTCATGGGGGAAGACGAAAGGCCAAAGATCTTATTAAACCTCAATAAATACTAGAATAGAACCCAAATAAAGGGATTTTTGGCTCTTCAAACATTGTACACATCTAAACTACCTCATGATATAGTGTCAACTAAAATTGGAGAGTTGTCCTAAGAGTTTTCATGTACTATTGTTGAAACTGTTAATACGAAGAAGCCCTCAGGGCCAACTTTTGACTAAGAGAAGGACTCGCATGTGTTGTTGTTTTGTTGCAAACTCTTTCAAGCAGAACTTTTGTTGCTCACATGGGTTGTAAGAGCATGTTTGTTTATGGACTATCCTAATGCAATATATGTCTTCTTGCAGTTTTTCCATTCTTTCTTATATTACATGTCCAAAGCGAATGAGCTGCTAATGTATGTAATATAGTGACTTAGACTATTCTAGTTATATATTCATGTGCATGTGCATGTGTCATCTGAATTTATTGATTCATTTGAGATATTTAGGTGAAGTTACTGGTAGAGTTAGTTTCATACCACAACTCATTATCTTACGTTAATTCGCTCCTAGCTAGGATAGGTTAGATTAGAATTAGATTAGGACTAATTTAGATAATCTTCACCTACATATTTCATTTGCACAACCATCCATCACTCACCCTCATCGGTGGATCGGGACGCAATCGGTAGAACCAAACCATCAATGGTTGTCGGGACAAATTCTGAATGGGTTCCCTATTCCAAATGGTGAGAGGTCTAATCAATATTTCTTATTAAGGAGAACCCCTTAGTGTTGTCGGGTGAATTTGGACCCGTCAACAGAATTGGCGCTAGAAGGAGGGTCGGATGAAAAGCTTTCCCACGTGGAGTCATTTCATTTAACTCTTAACCGATCCGTGGCTCCTTTCCGTTCGTATGGGACGACCCTTTAAGTCTTTTGAGACCCACCAGGGCCATTTCAGTCAGGACAGTCAATCTCTTGACAAAACCCAAATTCAACGGTGAAGGGAATGTCTTTGCATTCACACATCTCAAACGATTTGACATCGCTCGACAAAATATTAAGATTGTACAAGACAATGAAACATGTTGATTATTCATCCTCACATTCGAAGGGCGAATTAAAGCCTGGTTGAGTGCATTGCCAGCAAAATCAATTCATAGATGGAAACAATTCATGGAAATTTTTATCGTTGCTCATGAAAATTATGTTTATGATGAACTCGTTGATGAACTAGAGCAAATTTGTAGGCTAAGGAATGAATCTAAGAATGATTTCTTTCAAAGAGTCATCCGGATTTATTGTAGATTTCTTGAAAGGGATGAACCCTTAGGCCAAGAAATATTTGATTGGTTTTCATATCTCATCTCTATTTATGAAGAATTTGATCTGAACAATCAAGCCATCTCTTATTCACAGAATTTAGATCCAACCACAAACGATATAGGGGGCATAATATTCAACCATCACTCTGACATAGCTGTAGCAGAATCTTTATCTTTGATCCTAGACCCTGTAGCACCGGAGTGTGAACCATGTAGTGATTCCTCTTCTAAAAATAAGGATCATATTATGGTTTGCGATGAATCTCTTACCGAGTAAATCCCATAATCTTCATAATTTGAAGATATTCATGCACTGTATACACTTTTGTTTGATGATTATCATCCACATGAGTAGCAATCTATCTATCATGCAATACACTCTTCACATTACTCTTTTGGTAATGAAACGTTGAATGATATATGTGAATAGGAAGAGTACCCAACCTTGATCGATCAAACACTCATTCTGAATGACACTTCATTCGGGATGTATCTCTTTGAAATCCCTTTGCAATATCAATTTATGGGACATGTTGAATCGCAATTTAATCATAATGATCATATTTTTGATGACTACTTCTTTGTTCTAGAATTGACTGTGGGTACCAACTTATCATTCATTGATCCTTCACAATCTAAGATTTTTTACCTTGATGCACATATGCCAATCATTGAAAATAAAAAACATGCAGAGCACAATGAATTTGTTGATCCTCATGAAGAAATTATAGCAAATGAACAACCCATCTCCATGCAGAGCATATGAAACATTGAGTTAATCCAGGAAATGTTATCGCCTCAACATGCCCTAGAATTACTTGTTATTCCTCAGGAGAAAATTCATCAATCGTCCTTGAATTTTATTTCAATGCTCCATCACTCCTCGCATGATTTCGTTGATGTCATAGGAGAATATTTGGAGCTATCTTTCACTCAATGTTTCCCTCAGACAATCCACCATTATCTCTCCTCTCATCATGCAGAGTACGTGAAATTTGAACCCAGGGAGATCTACATCGGCAATGAGACACTCCAATTTATGTCGATGATTATGTCAAGTGCATGTTGCCTTTCTTCTACCCCTAGGATGAGAAATATCACACACTATGAGACTCCCTTACAAATTACACTACATGTAATTTACATTCATGAGCCTCATCAGGTATGTATCTCATTTTTTATTTCCTTCTAGCAATCATATGATGATAATTGTAAATTTTATGATGGAATTGAGTCATGGTTGGAGAAATCTTACATATCTGCATGTACCGTGAATCATAACTCTGCTAAATTTAATTTGTTGAGTGGTGTCTCACATGAATCAATTTTTCCAATCTTGCATCCCTCACTACTCCATTCTCTTCAATTGGCCTTCAACCAATATGCGATCGTGGATTTGGAGTTGCTCGATTGGCTTCACTGGCACTATGCTTACACCTAGCCTTCTTTCAGCCAATATAGGTTAGGTTAGGAATATGATTAGCATATTTCTTTGCTTTCTTTATTCTTTCATAATTTAGATGTTGATGCATTTTCTGGTTTTGGCATAGATTTTGTTTCGTTTTAATTGATTCAAAAAATATCACTTGTTGTGATTATTCTAGTTTGTAGTTCAAGTTGTTTTTCATCAAATATTTCTTGTTTTTTTAATTCAATGCTTTTAATTTTCCTCTAACTAAAAGTTTGGCTTAATCTTGGTTTTCCTCCATCTTCATGAGGAAACCATGTGCAGGAATTCTCCGAAAGGTTCAATTGCAAAATTCACTTGTCTCGGTAACATTTGCCCTGACGTTGATAGTTGGGCAGCCAGTTACCCCAAAATGTTGAAAGAACATATGTTGGGAAATGCTTTACAGTTCGACCAAGATTGAGATTGGATTAAATAAATCATGTTTGCTTTTCATTGCCTTACTCAGGATGGTGTCTATTGAGCAGAACTCACTCAAGAATTTGTGGATCTATGATAGAGGGTATGCATGATACTTCATGGTACACTTATCTTTTTTCCCAGTCTTAAAGTTTGTTTTCAATCATGGAGGAAAGTAATACTATATTTCACATCTAGTATATGCCTCAAGGAACATAGTATCAAGTTTTAGTTTCCCTATGATATTATCTCAAGTGGAATCTAATACCAAGGATATTGGTCAATACAATTTCTCTTAAGCACACCTCTTTAGGGAAAAACTGGTAATTGTGACAATTATAGTCATTTGTTGTCCAAAAATAGAGATTCCACCATACAAACCAACATTCAAGCTCAAGCCTACTCTGTCTCCTACAAATTGGAATGGATGATACTCATGACATGATATCATACACCCAGACAGATTTTGGTTATCGTTTTCAGATTACTGTGGTGAGGATTTTTAAGAAAGATTTTCCGAAGTTGATCATGGAAATATATATTCATTTGAACAGAAAGACAAGATCCGAAAAAGACACACGTCTTAAGAAGGTTGGAACTAATCATGAAACATCAGAATTGTGGTCAACTGGGCATGTCATGTTGTAACATTAGTTCTAGAGCTTGAAGAAGTGAAAAGGAAATAGACATGTCAAAAGGCCAAAGTAAAGGAGCTTGATGGACAGTGAAGTGAAACTCTGGCCAACCCTTTCCCCCTAAAGCAAAAGGCCTCACAATGGAACTAGAAGTATTCAGAAAATCATGATGAGAGGTGCAATTCTCAGCCAACGCTAGCACTAAAACCCATCTGAATGAAGTATCACGAGTATTAGCGTTCACATGGATTAATCATTTCAAGAGGCTACAAACTTCTAGTTGGTCGGAATGTGTGAATATCCTCTAAGCTACTGGAAACACTCAATCTACAATTTATTTATCAGTCAACTTCATTTCCTAATTACATGTTTCTGATCATCATGCATCTAAAAGGCTTGATTTTTCAATTGCAGCAAGAAATTGGACCAAATTCATCTCTAACCCTGAATATGTCATCTCTCCTAATTTAACATTTTTTCTTCCCATTTTTTCATCATCATATTTTCCCTTCAAAGAAGTTTGTTTCTTCAATTTTGTTGTCTTATGACCTCTTATTATAGTTCATGACATACAGACCTCACACCTATGTTTGTCTTTTCAAAGGTAGTGCCTTTGCATTGAAAGCAAGCACAAATCAGCTTACATCTTTTTCCTAGCTCATAAGCATAATTAGGGGTCTCTGTTTGAAAATGAATCAGAACTATTTGGGGATGTTGTGACAGCAATTAAACTATCACTGAGCATAGTGGTTAATCAACGGTCATTCTTTCATATTGGCTGGCAAGAAGATCCTATGTAATGGAGGAACCAGCCACACACTAAGTAGTTTCTCACATGAAAGGTAAAGTGTCAAAATCTAAAGGCTGAAAACCAAAAGGGATATCTCTATGTAGCCAAGTGCAAAAAATATACAAACAAATCTCAAAAGCTGGCATTCATCCCCTATAAGGCTAAAAAGGCCATCACGTTCCCCATCCACCAAATGTTAATCATGCACTAAATAAGCCGGGAAGGAATGGAAAGGAAAGTTTGATCAGACTAGGAGACATGCAAATATCTCTTTCAAAGATATGGATGCTTTCTAGTAGTGGAGAAAGGTATGTGATGCCATGGTGACTCCACCAGAGCTATGGACGCTCGCGAGTAGTGGAGAAACACCTATGAGATATCTATGTACACACCTGGTGAAAAATCGTTATTTATCCCAAACCTATATCATCCCCAAGATGGAGATATCAACCCGGATCGTTGACGCAGTTTAAGGAAATAAACTTCATCATCATTCATCCTCCATGTACAAAAGACGAGCTCTGCTAGACGATATGAAAACATCACCAGTGAGCCTAGCATGATGGAATCCTTCCCCCAAAAAATTGAACTTAAAAGTAAATTTACGACCCTCTATATTTTATGCTTATCAGTTAGGAAAGACTAGCAAATATTTTGGCTTCACCAAGTGTGTCATCATTTGTTGTGACCCCACAACAACCTCCCAATTTTCTTGTCTTAGCCTCTATCCAAGACAAGAAATTGCCCCCCCCTTTAATTCGTCCAACCATATTCCCCTCACTCTCCCCACTTCATCATGTTCAGTTACTCCTCAAATCACTTATGCCTGACGATCCACACTTTGGACAGTCTCCTCTTCATGCGATGATACATAACGTACCGATGCACATGGAGAGTCTCCTCTTCATGTTCTTAGTGGCCTTCTTCGCGCACATGGTACTAGCTTGTTTATTTTGTGTTTCTTGACGTTACAGCTAAATCTTCATTTTGGAAGCCTCTCCTAACATCAGATGGATTAATCGTAACACCTACAAGTCTTGTGTTGGTTCTGAAATGCACTTTGGGAGAAATTTTATTCTTTCAGCTCGTAGACAGTGCTAAGCGCACTTGAAGTCAATTGGAAGTTTTGGTGGATTTATAACTTTGTGTTATTAATGCATAATCTCAGTCTTAATGGGTGGATCAAGATCTTGTACATCACAGATGACCCAACAACTGACGAAAGTAAATTGGATGAAGCAATAAAGAACGCAGGACCCGAACTTTCATTAAAAAACGCCTTTGGGCACAATTTTTCGACGTTTGTCAAAGTGAATTTTTCATCCCTGAAACAAGTTAATTGTATGATTCCCTCCATTACGATTCCAACGCAACTGACGAAATCAAATTTCGAGGCTCAGAAGTTACAAAACGATCACCAAAGGTTTCTAGCCTAGTCAACCTCAACACCTGTGATTTCGATAGAATGCTCAAATGGCATATCCAGTTATTTCGCTAAAAAAGTCTCACCATTCTCTCTACAACGCAAGAAACAAAACTCAAATCCAATATCATATGAGAAAGTTATTGGTCTTTAAAATCCTCGAACAACATCAAGTTAGTTTTCTCCATTTCACACACATGCACAAACCAATTATATTGAACTAAATTTATTTCAAAGGTATGGTTTAATACAAATTCAAATGCTCAATACAAATGCATACGTTGGTTTAGTAGTATGAGGGAAGCATTTATTGTACACCATAAATTAGGTGGAGTTAGGGGAACATGACCAACGTGCTCCCTCCCCTTCCATGGTACTAATCATTAAAAAAAAAAAAGGTGAAAGGACGTGTGCCCCACCTCTAAAGAAAACATACAATGAACATTAATGCCCCTTTAGCTATATGACTAACGACTATATTAACTAATGCTCGGAGGGTTTGACAATAGTCTTGATGTTAACAATTTCAAACACGATTAATTTTCAAAGTTTTGGTTTTATGTTTGAATTGATGGTTGGGTTGTAGTCCAATACCACTTCCATGCGTAAAGGTTCATAATATTGGTGAGGGGAGAAAGGGTGTGGTATGTATTCCTTTTTTTTTATCATAAATTAGTATATTTTTTAAATGGGTGAATGGGAATGTTTAAGTAAATTGAGTGAAGTTTTCATAATAATGTTGTTAATTGGAATTATGAAGATATTGAAATTAAAATGATCTTATATCTACATGTGATTAATTTTTATTGGACAATCTCCTTTGTTGACTAATACTCATTGGACAATCTTCTTTGTTTTTGGTGAAAATATTGTATTTTTTGTGCTCAAATTATGGGATTTTTTGAAACAAACAAATTTGGCTTGTTAGAAGGTGTTGATGAATAGACTCAAGAATGCACATTTAAGATTGTCCTTTAAAATTCTCAAATAAAGACACAACAGTTGTTTCATTAAAAAGAGTTTGGAAAAAAAAAAAAAATTGCATATACCTATGTTACCATTTATTACCCATGTTTCTACTTATACTTTCAAGTTAGATATACTTACAACTCACTCATTATAAGTAAAATGTAATTTTTAATTTTATGAATTAATAAAATTGAAATTGATATAATCTTTATAAATAAAATAAGTAAAGATTTATTTTAATTTTAAATCCAAAAATTTACATTTTATTTTTAATTATAAATTAATTTATATAAAAAAAATATATCTTGAAAAATTAAAATAATGAAAGGTTTATATTTTCTTATATAGATATAAAATTAAAATAGATGTATATTTAATTCTTATATATATTTAATATATATAAATTATATAAAATATCAAAAAAAATTATATTTCTTTATTTAAATTATTAAATAAAAAATAATTATCAAAAAATAATTTTTTAAATTTAAATTTGTATTTCTTTATTTAAATTATTAAATAAAAAATCTTTATGGAAAATATTTTTTAATTTAAATTTGTATTTCTTTATTTAAATTATTAAATAAAAAACATTAAATTAAATTTTCATAACAAAATTTAAAAATTGACTTATAATTTTTAGTAACAAAACTTAAAAATTAATATGTATAATAAAAGTTCACCAAATATCTCCACGGGGGCAGTTCAATTGGCAAGTGTCTTGAAAATGAAGTTCTATGAGGTTTCGAGTTCAACTCCCCCCAACTTACAATGTGTGTCCCATATGGGGCTTAGTAAGCACACGCAGTTGGATAACACCCTTAATCTGGATTTGCCAAAAATAAAGAAAGTGTGTTTAAAAATGAGAAAAAAATAAATAAGAGAAATTTAATTACTATTATTTTTCTATTAACATAGTAAATTGAGTTTGCAATATATCTAAGAATATTTTTTTATTAACATAGTAAATTGAGTTTATAATATATCAAAAAAAAATAGTTATTAAGAAAATTTTAATTATTTATGAATCTATAAAATATTTTTTATAATTTGTCTTCATTATGGGAAAGATATAACTAAAAAGAAAGTTATATTAAATAATAATAAAACTTTGAAAAATCTTGAAAATAATAAATGATGAACACTATTGCATTGAGATTTTTATAAAATGAAAGGGAACATTTTATATATATATATATATATATATATATATATTATAGAATTTGTGTGGGGTTTCAAAGGAAAGAGTTTGACTTACTATACATGTGGTTTTGTAGGTGAGCATAGGGAGATTAGTAGTTATTAAACAATTTATTACAAATTTAAGTAAATGATAATGATGATTAACCTTCACTAAGATTAAGATTTTAATTAATATAATATAATATAATAGCCACAGTCAATTCAGGCGAGGATGGCATAAAGATGTTTTTTTTTACCATGAAAAAATTCTCTCGATTTTATATATAGTATAAAATCATTTACACCGAGCAAAACAGCAGAGTGAAAAACTGTGGACGGTGCTCCAAACTCAGTGAGCCAACCGATACAAATGATGCACTAATACAGATCAGCATCCAAGGAACGGCCCTTGAAAAAAACAAGAAAAAACTATAATGACTGTACAAAAGGATCACCAAAGAACCCAGCAGGAGGCGATAAAAAGACTGTCAACAGTGAGAAAGAAATGGACAGCAAAAACACAATCAGAATATACTAAGCAAAGAAGGAGGGCACTCGATCCCATCATCACAATGAAAGATTGTGAGATTCCCTGGCACCTCGATTAAAGCTCTCTTGGAGAGAGCATCCGCTTCACGATTGTATGCTCTAGGAAAATGCTGGATGTTTAAGTTTGTGAAAGTTTTTGAAAGATCCAGAGTTTTTTGTTTCCAGCACTCAATCTGGACTGAGTGTAGCTTGGAGCTTTGAGAAATCCAATCGATGACGACTCTCGAGTCGCTGCGGACCAGCAGTTGGTTGATTGACCAGGAGGAAGCTAAATGGAGGGTAGCCCAAAGCCCCATAAGCTCCGCTTTAGTATTCGATCCCAGGCCACAGTTGAGAAACCATTTTGTGATTCTCGACGGGTGTGATTTGAAAAAACCCCCAGCCCCGCAGCAAAGTCCATTTGAATTGGCAGCACCGTCAAAGCAGGCAAGGGTGTATCCTTCAGGCAAACTCAGATCGATTTCTTTGTAGAGGAAGGATTTGACAGTAGGCGGTTGCTAAATGAACGAGGCGAGAACTCTGTGTAAAATGGCCTGGATGGAAGGAGACCTGTCATCAAACAAAGCACTGTTCCTTTCGATCCAGAGATTCCAGCTAACATGAGAAACCAATCTAATCGGCGAGGAGCAATCTAAATGCCACACATTGAAACAGTCAGAAACAGTGCCTCCGCTCCAGGACAAAGGGAGATTAAAGTGTGTTAGCAGTCGATTCCAAACCTCCACTGAGAAATCACAGTGGATCAGTAAATGGTGGATGTCTTCCTGGGCGTGTCGACTGAGTGGGCAGACACCGGGTCCCTCCCAACCTCTCTGACAGAGCGAATCCCACGTTAGAACCTTTTCTTTGCCGGCGAGCCATGCAAACAATTTATATTTTAAGGGAACATTCCAAGACCAAAGCTGAAAATACCAAGAAAGAAAGGATCCGTGGACCTGTTTAAATTGAAGAGCAACAAAGATGTTCTTTACGGTTAAGATGCCCGAGGCATCCCCTCCAGACCACAAGAGAGAGTCCGTTTGTTCATTAAGGTAGACGCCAGCTCTTTTAAGTGCCATCGTGAACCGGTTCCACTCAATTGCCCACTGTCCATCGAGAGACAAAATGCTACTTTCCAGCCAACTATCCGGCAAAGCAGGGGAATCTGACGGAACTCTAACCTGTGCAAGATTTAAAATCTTCAAAGAGTCGAGCTTCAAACACAAATCTGGAGAGAGAAGTGAGCTATCCTCCAGGCCTATAATCTGATCCCGACCTAACTTAATCTCAGTGCCCGTGCCCGGCTTCCATCGGAGCCAGTGAAGAATAACAGGGGAGGAAGCGACCAGTCCCTTCCAGAAAGAGGAGGCTCTGTTTAGCTGAAGAGTGGGCTTACGGATCTAGTCGCAAAGTTTCTAGGATCCCAAGTACTTATCAACTATGATCCTGTGCCAAATGCTATCATGTGTCACAGCCCTCCAAAAGGAACTAGCCAGGAGGGAAGTGTTAAAGGTGTATAAGTTTTTAAGACCCCATCCTCCCGCCCTTTTAGGTTGAGTCAAATGTCCCCCAACTGCAGAGATGAAAAAAATGTTTACTCCCATGGTCGTTCCAGAGAAAGTTTGCAGAGAGTCTCCGCAGTGTAGCGAGGATATTTTTAGGTATCCTCTCCAAAGTCATCCAGAATACCGCAAGACTTTCCAGCACAGATTTTACCAGGATTAGGCGTCCCCCGAGAGAAATCCATTTGTTACACCAGAATCCTATTTTTCTTTCAAAAAGTTTAACAAGCCAAACCCAATCTATTGGAGAGGAGGCTCCCACCTGGAGTTGAAACCCAAGGTATCTGAATCCATCACTCAGATCGATAAAAGTGAATGGCAATGTAGCTCTGAAAGAAAGTAGTTTTGTCTCCTAAAGTCCCCAGAAGTGGACTGTGGATTTTGCTTGATTGATGGAAAGTCCCGAGGCAGCGCAGAAACAAGATAACACATCCTGGATAACTGTCCACTCCGCTAGGTCATCTTTTGTCATAAGGAGAACATCGTCAACAAACATAAGGTGCACGATCTGAATGAAATTTGAAACTTTAATGCCGGAGATCTTGTGATCAATGAGGCTTTTAGTGAGAAGCAGGTTGAGGCCTTCCATGATCAGAATAAAGAGATAGGGGGAGAGCGGGCATCCCTGGCGGAGACCCCTCTCGCTATTAAAAAAACTCGTAGGCTCACCATTGATTATCACTGCGAAATTGGCGCTTGTGACACAAGCTA
The DNA here is from genome assembly GCA_032191745.1 of Picea mariana. NCBI lineage: Eukaryota > Viridiplantae > Streptophyta > Pinopsida > Pinales > Pinaceae > Picea > Picea mariana. The sequence continues at coordinate 99,227 of JASDQU010309211.1, forward strand.
GAATCCAATTTGTAAGCTTTTCTCCAAAACCAACAGCAAGTAGCACAAGCCTCAGAAACTCCCAATCTATGCTGTCGAATGCTCTTTTGAGGTCAAGCTTCATGACCAAAGCTTTTTGATTTTTCTATTGGATACTGTGAATAAACTCGTGTGCAGCACCGATAGCGTCCTGGATTCTTCTGCCCTTCAGGAATCCAAGTTGTTCCGCCAAAAGACACCTTCCAAGGAAAGGCTTGATCCGGTTCGAGATGACTTTTGAGATTAACTTATAGACGAGGTTGCAGAGGGAGATCGATCTGAAGTCATTGAAGGTGATCGAGTTTTTTTCTTTCGGAATCAGAACCAGGAAAGTAGCGTTTAGGCTTCTAGAAATCTTTCCTTTTAGACGTGAGTCTTCCACCATCTGGAGAAGGTCCTCACCTACAAGATCAAAATAGAAAATGAAAAATTCGGATGTCTAGCCATCCGACCCAGGACTTCTTTCTTTTTTAAAATGGATCAGGATATCTTTGAGCTCTGATAGTGTAACAGGTTTAAAAAGCTCGGTAGCTGCATCTGTGGAGATGAATTCGGGAAAAAGACTAGCAGTCGTGACCTTTTCATGGAGAAACTGGCTGTTGGGAGCTCTGAATTGATGTTTAAAATAAGCCACATCCTCGGTCTTTAATGCTTCTTGCCCACGAATATTTCCATTTCTGATGTTATCTATAGACCATATGGTCTTTTTACACCTGTTGAAGCTAGCCACTTTGTGAAAAAACTTTGAATTTGAGTCACCGCTCTTTAGCCAGGTGGCTCGGCTACACAATCTCTAGGCATTTTCCTCCTCACGTAGGATGGTTTCTCTGCTAGATTCTAGAAATTTCAGGCGGGTTGTCTCCACCACAGTCAATTCGGAAGTTGATGAAGAATAGATGAGCCTTGTAATCTCCGATTCTAGCTGAGTTAGTCGAGCCTTATCTGCTGTTAAACGGTCCTTAAACCACGATTTAGTTTTAATTTTTAGTACCTTTAACTTCCAAGCTAGTCGCCGCTGAGGATTGGTTTCGGCAAGGAAACAATGGTCTGTCCAGACCCCATAGACAAGATCAGAATAATCCTCGGAATGTAGCCAATGATAATTAAATTTGAAGGGGGACGAACGGGGCAGAGCTGGAGGCGTCAGCTGAAGGAGGATCGGGGCATGATCCGATACAAAAGGGAACTCCACCCACGATGTTGGCAAAAACGAAGAAGACAGGAAAGCATTGGCAACAAGAAACCGATCTAATCTTCTGACAATGGCCTCATAACCTGAGCGCCCGTTTCGCCACGTTGGAACCAGGCTAGAAGGTTGGATATCGATCAGATGGTTTGGTGCAAAGAGATCAGTATAGGAGGTTTCGGTAGGTCCCTGCACAAAGGATCCTCCCCAGTGCTCAGCAGCGGACAAAATGATGTTTAGATCTCCTCCCAAAATAAGGTTCGGGATAGAGAGCAGTCCGCTATCTGCCAGATTTTTCCAGAAAAGAGGTCTATTCGAGCAGGGGCCGTAGACATTTAGAAAAGCCACCTCCTGGAAAGTAGCTAAAACTCGGCCAGTCAATAGAATGCCACCCTTCGACATGAATGGCCTCAACTCAAAGAGCTCAGGATCCCAGGCCACCAGCAAACCACCGGAGTTTCCTATGGAGCTTGCAGCTGCAGTATCCAAGAAGAACGAAATTGATGAATGAAATCCCTGGACTTAAAATCGAACGTTGGTGTTGGCTAAACTATTGGGGAATCATGGAAGACAACATTTTGCAAAATAAAGATACTATTAAAAAAATAGTCAAATAAAAATTTAAGGAGAAAATGTGGTGTGATAAAGAGTTACAAGAAAACAAATTAAGGTATTATAAGGATGTAATCAACCCTAATCTAGAAGATCAAAATCATCTATTTGTTTTCCAAGTGTAAAGAAAAAAATAAGCATTGATAAGATAAGAACAAATTCTCACCAACTCCATAGTGATTGGTCAATTCCTAAAACTCCATGGGATGAAAGAGTGTGTCACATTTGTGACACTAAAAGGTTGAAGATGAAAAGCACTTTCCCTTAGATTGTCCAACGTATACCTAGATTAGATCTCATTTTCAAAATATTTGTCACACTACCAACCTTCCTAACCGCTTAACTCAACAAAACTATGGTGATCTTGGAATGCTTCTCTTAATGCTTTTCTAGCACAGAAACAAAATTCTAAAGAATCATAAGTAATCACTTACCCTTTTAAGGTCTGATAGACCAATTAGATCTTAATAAAGTTTTATCATCATCATCATATTATATTATTATATTTAAATAAAATATAATTTAAATAAAAAAACAAATTTTATAAAATTTCTTGCATATATTTAAAATCTTTATATATTAAAGTTTCATGTATTAATCAATTATATATTAATAATAAAAATAAAAGCATATATTTAAAAGCTTTATAGATGAAAATATTTTTTTTTAATTTATTATAAAAATATATATAACTGAGTTCAATTAATTAATTATATATTAATGATAAAAATAAATACAACTAATTAATTATATATTAATGATAAAATAAATAATAAAAACAAAAATAACAAATCAATTATATATTAATAATAAAAATAAATGTCAAAACTTAAATAATAAAAGTGAAAATGGACCATTTTTTTGTTTATTTAAAACATTAAACAATATAATAAGGCTCTGTATATTTGTTTGTGTATTAAACCTATGACATTTACACTACTCTAAAGAAGATAAACCCTTCCATTCCTTAAACACTTTAAAAAGAACTTAAATAACTCTTAATTATAATTTCGAAAATTTATTAAAATAAAAATAAATAAATATTAAGTATTATTTATGTAATAATATATTAATAAATATTAAATATTATTCATGTAATTATTTATTGTCGTGTCATTTGTTAATATGTAGATATGAGGACTTTGGTTGTAAAATCTTGCATGTTTTCATTTAACACGAGTGTCGATGCCTTGTCCTTGTTGACATGCTCTTTCATATGGCAGCTTTTCGAAAGGTTCGCAATAACTAAATTTAAGACAAAATGCATTTTGGGTAGGTGTCATTTAATTTATTTACAGGTTTACAAGTACGTTTGATTTGATGGATTTTAAGTATGTGTATTTATGGATTTGTGTGTTCTTTGGTGTGGAAGAAGTTTTATAGATGGATAAAAATGGTTTTAGAAAACCTGTCAACCAGTTGACAAGTTTTCTACAAAACCTATCCCTAAGATATGCCTTCAGCATAATTAAGGAAAAAGCGTGGAGGAGGGGAAGGGCTCATACCCCCCTTTTTTTAAATATATTTTTTAAAATTCTAATGATAAACCCTAAGCATAAGAAATGAAGTAAGAGAACTCGGAAGCCCATTTTAAGAAATTGTTTAATTCAAAATTTCCTCTGTTTTCATAAACTTGTTTAAAGTTGCATTTAAACCGAGTGTTATTATATGAAACCAAGATCACTATACGAAATTTCAAGTTCAGAGATTTTGTAGCACATGCATGACAATGATATAAAGGCGAGGTATAGGCTTTAAACTTGTGACAACCACTTTCCCAGAGAGCGTAGATGAGTGTGTGTCAACACTATCATTCGATGTTTCATAACTCAGCTGCCATCTTTCACTCGGCGAAGTTCATGACTTGGCCTTCGATGCAAATCGGAGGAGTTACCATCAACTTCTCCGAGAAGGTCGGAGGAGTTAGTACTAACTCCTCCGAGTAGGTCGGAGGAGTTAGTTCAAACTCCTCCGAGCATAAGAAAACTGGATTTCGTAAAATAGTCATAATGTTTGACTTGGATGCTCGTTTTGCGCATTCTTTATACTGTTGGAAAGGTATTTACGATATATACAAATTAATATTTATAGGTTTTGAGAAAATCATAACTTATTTCCCTCGTTTTTCAATATGAATATATGGCACCTTGTTGGCAGCCTTGGAAAACACAGTGCATCAAATTATGAGCAGAAGAAGCAAGAATTGAATGCAGGAAAGTTTACTTGATATTCCAATCAGTTAATGCGTCATTTGTTTGCATTCAAATGATTATTCTTGATAGTTTATTTGGAGTTATTCTCATCTATTGTATGTTGAATTTTTTTAGGTATCGAGCGAAGGATGATCGCGCTCAACATTCTCACGATAAAATCTACAGCTAAAGATGATAAAGGAGCAATAACAAAATATGTAGCAGTGATGGAGGAGAAACAAATAAAGTATCAGGAAAATGTATGAAGCAGGGATCTAGAAACTCCATGATGATCAACTGTCAAACTTGGGATAATGAAGATGCCCCCATACCCAAAGCCATTCTTCACGATGCACAAGAAACATATGGCCGAAATCCATGAAGACCCACTAGCGCTAGGAGAAAAAATTGAAAAGTAATCGTTGTCCATGTTGCTCATCATCGCAAAGAGGATGGGGACAACCACTAGAAGACGAAAGGTCACAAGGGAAGATGAAAGGCCAAAGGTCTTATTAAACCTCAATAAATACTAGAATAGAACCCAAAGAAAGGGATTTTTGTCTCTTCAAACATTGTACACCTTTGAACTACCTCGGGATACAATGTCGACTAAAATTGGAGAGTTTTCCTAAGAGTTTTCATGTACTATTGTTAAAACTGTTCATATAGAGAATCCCTCATTGCCAACTTTTGACTGAGAGAAGGACTCTCATGTGTTGTTGTTTTGTTGTGAACTATTTCAAGAAGAATTTGTGTTGTTCACATGGGTTGTAAGAGCATGTTTGTTTATGGACTATTCTGATCTAATATATGTCTTCTTACAGTTTTGTCATTATTTCTTATATTACATGTCATGAGCGAATTAGTTGTTAATGTATGTGATATAGTGACTTAGACTATTCTGGTTATATATTCATGTGCATGTGTTATCTGACTTTATTGCTTCATTTCATCTATCTAGGTGAAGTTACTGGTAGAGTTAGTTTCATGCCACAGCTAATTCACTTACGTTAATTTGCTCCTATCCAGGATAGGTTAGATTAGAATTAGATTAGGCCTCCATTTAGATAGTCTTCACCTACATCTTTCTTTTGCACAACCACCCATCACTCACCATCATCAATGGACCAGGCCGCAACTGGTAGAACCAAACCAGCAATGGTTGTCAGGATAGATTCTGAATGGGTTCCCTATTCCAAATGGTGAGAGGTCTAATTAGTATTTCTTACTGGGGAGAACCCCTTACTGTTGTTGGGTGAATTTGGACCCGTCAACAGAATTGGCACTAGAAGGAGGGTCGGATGACAAGATTTCCCACGTGGAGTCATTTCATTTAAATCTTAACCATCCCATGGCTCCTTTCCATACCTCTGCATGGGATGACCCTTTAAGTCTTTCGAGACCCACCAAGGCCATTTCAGTCAAGACGGTCAATCTCTTGTCAAATCCCAAATTCGACGGTGAAGGGCATGTTTATGCATTCACGCATCTCAAACGATTTGACATCGCTCGACGAAATCTTAAGATTGTACAAGACAATGAAACATGTTGATTGTTCATCCTCACATTCGAAGGGAGAATTAAAGCCTAGTTTAGTGCATTGCCAACAAAATCAATTCATAGATGGAAACAATTCATGGAAATGTTTATCACTGCTCATGAAAATTATGTGTATGATGAACTTGTTGATGAACTGAAAGAAATCTATAGGCTAAGGAGTGAATCTAAGAAAAATTTCTTTCGAAGAGTCATGTAGATTTACTATAGATTTCTTGAAAGGGATGAACCCTCAGGCCAAGAAAAATTTTATTGGTTTTCATATCTCATCTCTATTTCTGAAGAATGTGATCTGAACAATCAAGCCATCTCCTATTCATAGAATTTAGATCCAATCACAAATGATATAGGGGGCATAATCTTCAACCATCACTCTGACACAACTGTAGTAGAATCTTTATCAGTAATCCTAGACTCTGTAGCCTCGGAGTGTGAACCATGTAATGATTCCCCTTCTAAAAATCAGGATCATATTCTGGTTTGTGATAAATCTCTTACCGAGGAAATCCCATCATCTTTAGAATTTGAAAATCTTCATGCACTGTATACAAATTTGTTTCATGGTTATCATCCACATGAGAAGCCAACTATTTATCATGCAATACACTCTTCACATTACTCTTTTGGTAATGAAACGATGAAAGATATATCAGATAAGGAAGAGTACCCAACCTTGATCGATCAAACACTCATTTTGAATGACACTTCATCCAAGATGTATCACTTTGAAACCCCTTCACAATCTCAATTTATGGGACATGTTGAATTGCAATTTAATCATAATGATCATATTTTCGATGACTACTTTTTTGTTCCAGAATTGACTATGGGTACCAACTTATCATTCATTGATCCTTCACAATCTAAGATTTTTGACTTTGATGCACATATGCTAATAACTGAAAATACAAAACATGCATAGCACAACGAGTTTGTTGATCCTCGTGAAGAAATTATAGCAAACGAACAACCCATCACCTTGCAGAGCATAGGAAACATTTAGTTAATCCAGGAAATTTTATCGCCTCAACATGCCCTAGAATTACTTGTTATTCCTCAGGGGAAAATTCATCAATCATCCTTGAATGTTATTTCAATGCTCCAACACTCCTCGCATGATTTTGTTGATTTCATAGGAGAAGATTTGGAGCTATCTTTCACTCAATGTTTCCCTCAAACAATCCACCATTATCTCTCCTCTCAGCATGCAGAGTACATTGTTATCGGACAAATCGGTAGGTGCAGACACTAACTGATCTCCCTAGATCCACCTAGATCTAGAACAAAACACACCAGAACATGACGCTTTCCTTAAGTTTTAAATATTGAATTTACCAACTAAAGAGGGATGGGTGACATACCGTTTAAATGTCGCTTCCTCTCACCATCGCCATCCTAGCTCCATTCCA
>JASDQU010309211.1:112860-123619 GCA_032191745.1 Picea mariana
TATATATATATATATATATATATATATATATATATTAATATTAGAATTTCACTATCCCTACTATGAATCTAAACTAAAATAAAGATAATTACAAGTTACCATTATAGTTTTGATGTGAACTGAGTGGGGTGAGAAAGGGGCATCAACAATGCTTATAAAATCATTCATGAATCAATTGTTGTTGAGGTTGTGAGTCCCAAAGAATATCTTACCCTTGCATGTCTACTGGAAGGTGGGGTGCTTGGTTACATGGGAAAACAAAGAACAAAAAGAATCAAACGAAAATTCATTACCATGCTTTGGTACATGAATTATAGCTAGTGCTCAAAAAAAGGATGGTCAAAATATAAATGAAAAACCCTAGGGAAGGTTATATTAGTCTCAACCCATTTTATAGATGATGTGAACTCTCAAACATGTTTCCAGGTAAAAGTGATTGAGGATTTTCCTAAGTAAGATTGAGATGTACTATCTGCACTTCACATGTAACAGATTTTTTGAGGATTTTCCTGAGTAAGATTGAAATTTCTTATCTGCAATTCACATGCAATAGATTTTATGTCCACCACATCAAGGTAAGGTGGTAAGGTTGCATGAAATAAACAATCAGTGCCCTTTCCAAGTTGCCAAAAGAAATAAACATATTTATAAAACACACCATTCACTAACCTGGTCTTTATTTGATTTCACAACAAGGTTCTTATGTCTATAAAGCAAATGCCTTTGATCCTCTTCTTTTCATGATGCTCTTCTTCCACATATATTGCAATCTGCATCAATGCCTTGAATACATGAGGGAACATGATATATATTGTGAAATACAAATCAACATATATACATCTTAGAGAAGAGAATTCCTACCCCAGAGTGGCAGATCGGTTGGGAAAATCCGTCCAACATGGCACACCATTGCCATCAAACTAAAACATAAGTCAGTGACCATGGAATCTATTGCAAACACTATTACCATCTTAAGGTTTTACTATGGCACCAAACAGTTGAATAATATGAACAAGAAGAACATACCCATGAAGAATTTATACCAATATATGTTCTCAATAACATCCTGGAATTGTTGCACCTTCTCAATGTCAAGCTCAATGCTACAAATGTTGTTTTTAGTAACATTTGTTGCCAAAGAATCAAATTGTTTAAGACTCGCACAATTGGACCTCATTTGTGATATAGCTTCAACTTTATATTATTGTATTAAAGAACAACAATATATATTCCCCACGTAGCACTCCACATTAGGTAATGGACTATGTTAAATGTCCAATACTTACCATTATCTCAGTGCATACGCAACATGGCCTTTTCCTTAAAGGTTGTAGCAAGTTAAACTCAGATTACAAAACTCAAAAGTTGGACCTGTGAGTTATGCATATATTTTCTTTTGAATATCACTACCTATCAAAATGTTAAATATGAAAAGATCAACAAGAAGAAATATCTAAAAAAATATGAATAGGAAGCAATATCTGAAAAAGTTCATCTTACTTCCATATTTAATATCAATGTGACTATCAATGAGCTCATTTCCCTCTAGAACTTCTCCAAGTCCACCCCACTTGTGTGTAGGGTTGTTTCCTACATGACAAAAAGGTAGATTGTAGTAGTTATATGTTTCTTGAGGATTGTTGTAATTACCAACCGTGTTCACCCAAAGATTTACGTTACTAAAGATAAGTTCAACAAGTTTGAATATAGAACACATTCTTAGAAAAACTTGAAAATCACAAAGCTAACATGTGAATGAGAGTGCCTAAGTAAATTGAGGGATGGACTTATAGGACACAAAGCTAACATGTGAATGAGAGTGCCTAAGTAAATTGAGAGGGAAAACCATGTCACATGAAATAAACGGTTGATGATCCTAGAATAACTCTTAGCTAAACAAGTTTATATATATTATGAATAATAATATAAAATGATATTATTTTTAGATCAAAATATATTTATTTTATTTTATTTATAATTTTGTTTCTTGTTATTATTAAATTATTGGAATAACTATTTTTAATATAAAAATAGATTAAACATCATGCAATTTGATTTTACAATAAAATTTACAATTTCATAAATTGAAAATAAAATGTATAAAATTTTAAATTAGAAAATACAAAGTTATTAGCAACAAAAATATACTTCTAATTTAAAATTTTAAAGTTATCAAAATCATTACTTAATTTAACAAAGCATGATAATAATAGAATAATAATCAATCAATATTTTAATTACAAACATGTGAAAAATAATAATATTTTAATTAAAAACATGTGAAAAATGATACATGGGTAAAAATATTTAATTCCATTAACTTTATCAATATTAACAATTTTTCTATTTATATCTATTCATTTCAAAGTTAATATACCATTTTTTATTATTACATTCATACAATTAAAAAAATATAATTTTGAGAAGATTATATTATTAAAACTAAAATTTATATCTCACATAAAACATTTAAATTAATAAATTAAATATATATCTGTATAATATATATTATATGTTTTGAAATTATTATGTATATGTTTTTTTAATGTGTTGAATTTTATTGTGTTAAAACATATATAACAATTAATATTTGTTTTAAAACCAACATGAATCTAAACATTTAATTAATAATAAAATATATTTAATAAAAAAATAAAATAAAATATATTTTAAATATAATATAATGTTTTATTAAATTTTAAATACAATTTGTAAACGTGTTAATCATATTAAAATTATAAAATATCAAAATTAACCAGTTATATATTAACGTGCAATGAATTAGGAAATTAATATAATAAATATATATACATATAAAAATTTATAAAATATGTTTTAATATAATAAATATACATATAAAAATATTTTATGTAATTTATAATTAAATTAAAAAAAAAAATTAATTATTGTTTTCTCTTTTGCTCGATGTGACCGCGTGCGTCACAACATTGATGTGGCTATAGACTCGAGAGGTATTTAGTTTTCGAGTTCTTATAGAATTTGTCAGAATTAAGCAAGTCCAAGTACGACAAGCCCATCCATAACGCGTGAAGAGATTTGTTATATGATGTTCTGACAAACGACAAAATCAAGCCAGCTGATAATCGGACGTGTACCTGTGGAGGGGTATGGTGAACAAAGATGGTGTTCAGAAAGAAAGAAAGAAAGTATTTTTAATGTTTACGAGGTTAAAAATAGTTTATGGGACAGATTGTTTTTCCATCTGGTTTTAGAAAACCCGTTAATCTGAAAAATTGTGAACAAAATAGTTGTTTTCAAAAACCTGTATCAGTTGAGAGGTTTTCTTAAAAACCTAACACTAAAGAATGCCTTCGGCATAATAACTAGTTTTCCATGAAAAACGCATATATGTGTATCGTCACGCAAAAAACAACTTGGCAGTGGCATGTGTGGCATAAAAACTAGGGATCCGCAAGAGGTGTGCATTCAGGTAGAGACACTATTGTGCAAGAATTTCATGCAGGTACAAAATATACGGCTTGCACAATATGTGCAAATTCTGAAGGAAAATCTACGCTTTTCTTGCAAAAAAATATAAGGACCATTGCACTAGAGTCCAAGACTTGATGAACTTAGGGTTTTAAAAAAAATGGCTATTTCCAAGTTACAACTAAATAATAGCAAGTTTATCAGTAATGAAACTAATTATTTCATTACTACAAAGTGAAAATTAGAAACACAAACAACCCAAGGCGATATTTTAAATCAAACTCTTCAGTGGAGTTGCCAATCTATTGTAAGTAAATTGTGGAATTAGAGTGCAAAAAACCTTAACCTAGTTGGTTGTTTAAACTAGGTACAAATGAAATAAACTAAAGGACTAAAGGCTCACATGCAAACATTATATTCAACCCTTAATTGTGAATGAAAGAAAAAAAATCCCTAAACTAGGGATTCGTTACTTTAAATGAAATTCTAACATAAGGTGTTTTTTAAAGGGGGTTGGGGGGTTAGTGCTTAATTTATACCAATGGACAAATAAATAATTACAATACATCATATGGGGAGATTTTGTCGCAAGTGGACTCCAAGCTTTCCTTAGCATGGTCATTTTTCCTCCTTGTATGCTCAATCTCCAAATCTAGTAAGTGATGGTAGTAAGCTCCTTTATGAATGGATAATGGTAAAGAGAGGACAAGAAACTCTTAATAATGGAAGGATGTGAAGGTATTTTTCTATCTTTCCAATGAAAATTCAACAACATAACTTTACTATTTTTTCCTCATATGAAATGCAACCCCATGACTTGTTTATATAAGGTGTGTGGATATGTGTTGTATCCTTTGTAGGTAGACTTAGTCACATCTCAGCAGAGGGTTTAGGCACTAGCCCCCAAATGAATGGGGTTCGAGGGGGACCCAACCCTCGGCTGAGGGTCCATGGGGGACCAAAAAACCCCCTATTTAGGGGTTCAGGGTTGCAGCCAAAGAGAAAAAAAATGGGTGTGCTTGTATTATTTATGTCAATGGTTTCAACCTATTGTAAACTAATCATGGTTAAGAAATTAGGGTTGTAGTGTGAACAGTTAAGAAATTATCTAAATATTGGATTGTGAATAGTTAAGTTAATACAATGAGATAAAGAGAGGTGTATCTCTTGTTAGGCTAATTTCTCATTTCTGGGGTAAAGCTGTGTATTGTGTGTGCATGTGCCATTGTTATTTTTATATTTTAAATTTTGTTAGTATTGTTTTTCTTGCACAAGCTTACCAAACTCTTCATTTGGTATCAAAGTGAGGTTAGTGGCTTCCAGGGGACACCTTTGTCACTAAGGTTTAGCTCATTCTGTGAAGGGAAAGGGTATCTTGGCTCTACAATAACATATTCTTGAGTGGGAGCTTTGCGCAATGAATCTTGTGTAAAGAAAAATGGCAAGAAGTGTAAGAATAGAAATAGACAAGTTTAACTACCAAAGCTTCAAGTTATGGAAGCTAAATATGGAACATGATCCGAATTTTAGGGGGTATATGGTCTAAATTCGGATGCAAAAGTCATAAATCTATAAAGCTAATAGTTTGTCCATGTGGATCAAGGAAATGTCCACCTCCTCATTAATTAATTGGGTGAACAAGTTGCCCATATGGGTCAAAGAGAGTCCCACCTCTCCATTATTTTATTGGGTTTTATTTTCCACTGCTTAGTTAACTGGGTATTTAAATCTATTATTATAATAATAGAGACTCTTTTAATGAGCTCTTTCCATTATTGTATTGGGTTTTATTTTCCACTACTTAGTTAGTTGGGTAGTTAGATCTATTATACTAATAATAGAGACTCATTTAATGAGTTATTTTTTACTTAGTCCAATTGACGATTTTGCAATGTTATATAAAGGCCTAGAAAGCCTTCTCATAATATCTTGGCTTCTCTCATATTTTTTATTGTTCATTGTGAGATTAATTAGCTCTGAGTAATTTACTAGTAATTAGTTTTAGAGGTGAGGCTCCTCTTTGAGCCTCACCTCCCAAGTACTTCATTTACATGTTTTGTTTTTGTCTGTGCTTCTTTTCATGCAAGATTGGCATGTCTAATCTCCTCCTCTCTCGACATTCAAGCCATCCAGATCTCAGCCCCCGAGATCTGAATCAGTGGTATCAGAGCAGGTACGCTCTCCATCAGGACAAGGTTTTGAAGCATGTTGTGTGTTCAAACATTTGCAGTAGTCACCAACCTCCTTTTGGTGCTATCATAATCCATTTGTTGGGTCATACACTGTAAGAATCACAGTTGGTCCACAGGCACTACAAAACTTGTTTTTCCCCTCGGATCTTCGTTCACCATTACAAGGAGAACCATACACGGATTCGATACATCCACACATGGATCCACTACATCAATTGCTCTGCAAAATTTTCAACAAATTTGCAGGGTGTCTATGCTTCCCACGGAGGTTCAACAACCTCTACAATAACCCATGCTGCTCTACAAACCCTTCGCATCATTTGTGGCCCTCTACACTCAGCCAACTTCAAAGAGGTGTTGCTACCTCTACAAAGCATTTCAAAAACTCTACCACATATCATTAAAAATATCTCTTCAATATATCAAATGGGTATTTTGCGAAATATCATTTGGATTCTTGGTTTGAGAGATATCATCGATTGAATCTTAGCATGTATTTGATCCAAGGAGGCCGCCCATACCACCATATTCAACGATACTTTTATCCCTGCTCAGGAAACTACAGAAGGGGTTCCATATATGGATGGAAATATCTCTTCAATATCTCAAATGGGTATTTCTCTAAATCCCACTTGTCTTCCTGGTTTGAGAGATATCATCGATTGAATATCAGCATGTATTTGACCCAAGGAGGCCACATGTACCACCATATTCAAAGGTATTTTTCTCCCTGCTCCAAAAAATACAGACGGATTTCCACATACGGATGGAAATATCTTTCAAGATATCAAATGGGTATTTCGCGGAATTTCATTTTGTTGTCTATTTTATGAGATATCTCTGTTTGAATCAGCACATGTCTGTAACTAGTGTGGCCACGTGCCCTTCAAATTCGGCCTGGTTTTTCTCACTCCATGGGCCACCTCATAACAAATTCTATATACCAATGGAAAGATCTCTTCAATAGATCAAATGGGTCTTCGATGGAATTGGATTTCATCACCTATAGCAGAAGTTATGAATATATTTGCAGAAGGATGTTCACAGCCCCCAAAGTCAAGGTTTTTCCATATTGTTTTTAAAATTTTGGGATTTTATTAAAATTTCTTTATTTTCTACCCATGTAAAATGTCATTCTCAACTAGGTTTTGGGTCCATGGTTATGGGTCAACCATACAAAACCCTTCTCTTCATTGGGTATTTTCACATTGTAATCATAATGGTACGATAATGGGGTTTCTCTTTTTAGCATGGGAGAAATGATGGGGACCATCATTTTCTAAGGGGGGAGGAATGATCCGAATTTTAGGGGGTATATGGTCTAAATTCTGATGCAAAAGTCATAAATCTATAAATCTAATAGATTGTCCATGTGGATCAAAGAGATGCCCATCTCCTCATTAATTAATTGGGCTAACAAGTTGCCCATATGGGTCAAAGAGAGTCTCACCTCTCCATTATTGTATTGGGTTTTATTTTCCACTACTTAGTTAGTTGGGTAGTTAGATTTATTATTATAATAATAGAGACTCATTTAATGAGATATTTTTTACTTTGTCCAATGGACCATTTTGTAATGCTATATAAAGGCCTAGCAAGCCTTCTCATAATATCAAGTTACTCATTTTGGCTTCTCTCATATTTTCTATTGTTCATTGTGAGATTAATTATCTCTGAGTGATTTACTAGTAATTAGTTTTAGAGGTGAGGCTCATCTTTGACCCTCTGATCCAAAAAGGATCCAGAGAAGGCTAAGAACAACTCAGAACTCGTAGAGGCAACTCAGAACGCTCAAAATGGCTTCAGTAGGTAGAGAAAGGGCAAAACTCCAAAGTTCTCAAAACTCAATTAAAACGGCATGATCACGAAGAGTGCATCGCAAGATTTCTAACAACGCAAACAGATCGTCAAACGGAGTTACGGATGAAAAGATATAAGCGGTCAAAGTTCAGGTCAAACTTGGTCAAAAGCCAAAAACGTCAAGGTGACACATCGCACCACTACAAGGGTGACACGTGGCATGTCCATATAGATGATGTGGTAGAGTGTTGATTTGGCATGGGATGACTTGGAAAGGTCGTACATATTGATGGCAGACACATGGGCGAATTACGTGATGACGCGTGTCATTTTCGTGGACAAATGATATGGTGCCATGTGGCCCAGTCATGGGCTGCTACGTGGCACCCCTCCAGTGGTTGGTGTGTGTAAAATTTATATGACCCCATAGGAGTCGAACTCCTGACCTCCCTAGCCCAAAGGCCTTACAATTCCACCCCAACCAATACACCACTATATAGTTCTTGTTTGTAATGTGGTGCAAATTTAATTTAAGTTTAATGTTTTATGTGGGCGCCAAAGGAAAGAGGCTAGGCCTTCGGCCTAGTCCCTGGTTATGTGTTAGCCCATATGACCACAACACCCACCAATTTAGGGGCTCATTCCAACTGCCACTATATATAGCATATTCTACCATATTTAGCAAGTCCGACAGATTCTCCACCACATGTAGTAACTGTCTGCCATTCTAGCAAATCGTCCGTTGTTTTAGCAGTCCGCTAAAATTCCCTCCAAATATGTTGAAACCACATCCAAAAAGAAGGATTCTGTGGGAATCGACCACGGAACCTCCGCTAACAAACGACTTAATGTATCCTCCGCTAACCACTCCACCAATGACTTCACTTATTACATAACCGCCTATTTTTTTGTATAAAAAGGGGGCTCAGTCAAGGTTTTGGGACAGAGAAGGAGACATGTGAGACCAAGCGCGTATGTATGGTACGGATTTGGGTGCAATTTTCAAGACATATTTTGGCACATATTTCGAGATAGCCTGGTCATTTATTGCAGGAGAAATGGCACGCAAAACGAGGTAGGATTTTTCTTAGGCCCAAAAAGTGTCAAACTAGGATCGAGGCATGGAGATAGTCATTTTTAGGTAAAACGATGCCACGAACGTAATGGTGGTGTTAATTTTCTGATCTAAGAAAATATTTTGTAGCTTAAATCCAGAATGAGGTATACTTAGGTATTTTTCCCAATTCTTTTGTGGAGTTAATAAAAAGTCCTACCCATTTGAGAGCAGGACCCAAAGACGTAGTCCACCAGGGACGAACTCTGTTATCAATTTATTTGTGTTCATATTGCATGCTTATGTCTATTTCCTTCTGATTTTTTCCTTCTTTATGGTGTACTTTAGTTTATGCTCATTTAATACAGTTCTTTAATAAGTTACATGACAAAAAGATCTCGTATCATGATGGTATCAAAGCAGACGTCTTTGACTTGAAATGTTGAGTATGAATGCTTACTAGGGCCAAGCATAAGCAGGGTGAAGGAACTCTTAAGACGTTTAATCTCGAAGTTAGTCATGCATCCCGAAGGAAGAAGATGGCAGAAGAGGATAAGCGTGATGAGCAAGAGAAGAACTTTCACATGGTCTTCTATCGCATGTCAGACATGGTTGAGAAGATGTATGGAGATTATGAGAAGAGGATGAAGAAGAAAGGGAAGAAAAAGGAAGCACCACCAGATGATGATGCTTCGGTAAACCAAGGGGTTGGAGGATATCCTCCTGAGCCTCCATCTTCTCCTTCAAGTTCTAGTTCTTCTTCCTCTGAGCATTCTCATCACTCCCAACATTCTAACCATAAATCCTCTTTTAATAAACCATTATTAAAGCTTGAGGTAAAGTTTTCTTTACATATGTTTAATGGAGATGCTAATCCTAAGAAACTAGATATTTGGATCTGATGGGTTGAAGTATATTGTTGTGTTCAGCATATTGACGAAGAGGAAGTTAAAATGCAACTAGATTATCTTCGGTTGGAAGGCACCGCTCTCGTACGGTGGGAGATCAAGCTACAGGACAGAAGTAAGTGTGGTAATCTTATTTTCTCATGGTCGGAATTTAAAACAGAGATAAGGAAGCAGTTCTATCCATTAGGGTATTTACATAAAGCAATGATGGAATGGAGAAATTTGAGGCAGAGTAAAGGTCAGACTATACAAAGTTTCACGGAATAATTTAGGAAGAAATCTCTAGCATTGAACATTCCTTTGGATTCTTATGAAATTTTAGTGAAGTATATTAGCGCACTTCGCAGTTATATTCGTCATACTTTGTTTTTGTTTAACCCAACTAGTCTTGATGAATTTTGTGTGCAAGCCACTCACCTTGAGAACAGGGGGAAACATGTTCAAGAAGATCCCACGAAGAAACCTTCCAATTTCCCACAAAAGACTTTCAATAAGTTTAAAAGGGAGGAAAAGAAGACATCTACAGTAATGAGAGAAGGAGGAAAACCATCTTGCACTCATTGCAAGAGGAGCGATCATGATGAAGAACATTGTTGGAAACTACATCCAGAAAAGAAACTGAAACAGTTCGGTGGAAAGGGGAAGACAAAGATTGTTGCTACAGTGCAACAAGATCTTGGTTCCGAATCAGGAGATGAAGGAAAGATCACAACGCTTGGAGTACAAGGTAAAGATTCTCTTCATGCTAGTTCAAGTTCCAATGATGAATCTCATATTGATGAACAAAAGAGGAATGAGTTATTTTATATATGAGTTGTATCTAAACATATTAATATAGATACATTATTTGATCTGGGTTCCCAAGTAAACTTAATATCTGAAGAACTTGTCAAGAAGATGGGTCTTGTAATGAAACCACATCCAAAGCCTTACCCTCTTGGTTCAATATGTGATAAATAAAAACTTAATGTCACCAAACAATGTAGGGTCGGATTTGATATTGCTTCAAAGTTGATTGATGAAGTGGATTTGGATGTTGTACCACTTGATATATGTGGCATGGTGTTGGGGAGTCCTTATATTTATGATATAAAAGAAGTATTATTTCGTCATGAGAACAAATACCACCTTACTAAAGGGGGAGTGGAATATATTGTTAGAGCTCACAGCATGAGGGTAAATACGACACTTGTTAGTGTAGGGAAAATGAAAATACTCATAAACACTAATAAGAGATATGTACTCATGGTCATCAAAGAGAAAGATGTTGGGACATCCGACGCTTTCCAAGGGTGTGATCCATCTCATAAAAAGGAATTAATTGATATTGTTTCTAAGTATGATGATATTTTTTA
>JASDQU010309211.1:123669-135175 GCA_032191745.1 Picea mariana
CTAGTTCATCTCCTTGTGGTTCTTCGATCATGATGGTGCCAAAGAAAGATGGCACATGGCAAATGTGTGTCGATTATCGGGCCTTAAATAAAATCACAGTGAAGAATCGATACCTCTTCCTCGCATAGATGATTTACTTGATCAGTTGAAGAATGTTGTTTATTTCACTAAGTTGGATTTGCGCAGTGGATATCATCAAATCAGGGTTGCAAAACAGGATGCGTGGAATACTTCTTTTAAAACCAAACAGGGATTGTTTGAGTGGTTAGTTATGTCGTTTGGGATTTGCAATGCTCTGGCAAATTCATGCGTGTGATGAATGATGTATTTAGGCCTTTCCTGGATGACTTTTTGATTGTATATTTAGACGACATTCTTGTTTTTAGCGGGACTTGGGATGAGCATGTAAGGCATGTAAAGAAAGTATTGGATACTTTGCAAAGGGAAAAGTTGTATGTGAAAATGTCGAAATGTGAATTTGGCAAGACTGCACTTGTATTCTTAGGTCATATTGTGGGAGGAGGACAATTGAATATTGATCCTTCCAAATTTGAAGTAATTGTGAAATGGCTTGAGCCAAAAAGTGTGACCGAGATCCGGAGATTCTTGGGTGCAGTCCAGTATTGGAGGATATTCATTCCCAACTTATCTTTTATTGCAACTCCTTTGCATGCCTTAACCAGTGTGAAGAACACTTTTCAGTGGGAAGGGAAGCAACAAAAATCTTTCGACACTTTGAAGGAGAATATCAGTACCGCACCAATATTAGCATTGCCGAATCTTCAATAGCCTTTGAGATCGAGGTAGATTCCAGCGGATGCGCCATGGGTGCAATATTGATGTGATTTCGTAAGCCTATATGTTACCACTCTGAGAATTTTAGCCAAGTTGTCGTTAACTATCCTACATATGATAAAGAGTTGTATGCATTAGTTCAAAGCGTAAAGAAATGGAAGCACTACTTGTTAGGGAAGGAAACAATTATACATACAGATCACCAGCCCTTACAATATCTTTAAGGACAAACCAAATTGCAACAATCTCGACACTACAGACGGATGGGTTTTCTACAACAATTTCATTTGGTAATCAAGTACAAGAAGAGTACAAGTAACAAGGTAGCGTATATGCTTTCTAGACCTCCTATTGTTGCTTCTATTATTTTGAAGAATACTTATTTATCTCATGATAGCTATGTAGAACAATATTCCATCGATGAAGATTTTAAAGAAGTATATGAGAAGCTAACGCATGGTGCACAGGTAGAGAACTATTGTCTGTAGGAAAAATTACTCTATCAATTTGGGAAGCTATGTGTTCCTACAAGTGAACGATTCCATGTGATACGAGAAGCTCACACTTCTCTTGTGTCTGGGCATTTTGGGGTAGGAAAAACTATGGCTCATTTGCAGAGGTTTTGTTATTGGCCTCAAATGAAAGCAATTGTAACTAAATATGTAAAGGGGTGTGTGATGTGTTCTACTTATAAGCCCACTAATAGAAAATTGGGGCTATACTCACCACTTCATGTTCCATCCCATCCATGGAAAAGTGTCTCCATGGATTTTGTAGGGGGTTTACCAACGACCAAAGGGGGTCATGACTATTTGTATGTTGTAGTGGATAAGTTCAGCAAGATGTGTATCTTGATGCCATGTAAAAATCATATCATTGTTGAGCAGACTGATAATCTCTTCTTTCAGTTTGTTTGGGTTCACTTTGGGTTACCCACGTCCATTGTCTCAGATCGAGATACTCGATTCCTTGGGGATTTTTGGACTAGCTTATGGAGAATGATGGACACCGAATTGAAGAGGAGCATTGCTTTTCATACACAAACCGACGGACAGATAGAGGTGGTAAACAGAACAATGGTACTTTTGTTTCGAGGCTACTACAACAAGCATCCTAAGTTATGGGATGAACATATACACTATATACAACATGCTTATAACCGAGCTTTACATTCATCAACTCATAGTTCACATTTTGAGACATGTTTTGGGTACCTACCAAAGGTTCCTTTGGACTTGATGTATGGGAGAGATGTCGATGTGAATGAAGAACAAATAGAGGACAGAGCCCGCAAGTTCATCCAGAGGATTCAACAGATACACCAGGAAGTCAGGGAACAATTGGAGAAGAGTCAAGCATAGTATAAATCTCGACATGACAAGCACCGGGTTGATCATCAGTTCCAGGTTGGAGACCAGGTATGGATTCACATTAGCAAGGAATGATTGAAGGGTGAAGGCAAGAAATTCAAGCCCATCCGATATGGACCCTTCAATATCTTGGAGAAAAGCGACACTAATTCTTTTCATTTAGATCTTCCACCTTATATGAATATTTACTCCATTGTGAACGTAAAGAACTTGAAACTTTTTGAGCCTCCCATGATCATGGATCAGGATGAGGAAGTTTCAATACCTTCAGTTGATGAGTTTTTACCTGAGTACTTGGATGAGTTACAGGAATATATCATCCTGGATAGAAGGATGAGGACTTCACACAGGGGTGATTTTGATTATCTTCGAGTAGGCTGAAAGGGCACAGATCCAAGTAAGGAAAAGTGGATTGAGAAGGACAAAGTGAGGGGACTCTTACCTCACTTACTAGTTGATTAATGAAAGATTTTGGTGGTCCAAAAATCTCTCAGTGGGAAGGCGTGATCCCAAAAGGATCCATAGAAGGCTAAGAACAACTCAAAGCTCACAGAGGTAACTCGAAACGCTTAGAATGGATTCAGCAGACAGAGAAAGGGAAAAAATTCAAAGTTCCCAAAACTCAATTAAAATTTCATGATGGTAAAGAGCAGGTCGCAATATTTCTAATGGCTAGTCAAACAGAGTTACGGATCAAAAGATATAAGCAGTCAAAGTTCAGGTCAAACTTGGTCAAAAGTAAAAAAAGTCAAGGTGACACGTGGCACCACTACAAGAGTGACACATGGCACGTCCGTACGTATGATGTGAAAGAGTGATGAGTTGGAATGGGATGACGTGGCAAGGTCGTACATATTGATGGAAGACACATGGGCGAATTAGGTGATGACACATGTCATTTTCATTGACAAATGATATGGTGCCACGTGGCCCAGTCATGGGCATCCACGTGGCACCCCTCCAGTGGTTGGTGTGTGTAAAATTTATATGACTCCATAGGAGTCGAACTCCTTAACTCCCTATCCCAAAGGCCTTACAATTCTGCGCCAACCAATACACCACTATATAGTTCTTGTTTATAATGTGGTGCAATTTTAATTTAAGTTTAATGTTTTATGTGGGCGCCAAAGGAAAGGGGCTAGGCCTTCAGCCCAGCCCCTCACTATGTGTTAGCCCATACAACCACAACACCCACCAATTTAGGGGATTATTCCAACTGCCACTATATATATCATATTCCGTCATATTTAGCAAGTCCGCAAGATTCTCTGCCACATGTAGTAACTATCCGCCATTCTAGCAAATCGTCCGTCGTTTTAGCAGCCCGCTAAAATTCCCGCCAAATCTGTTGAAACCACATGCCAAAAGTGGGAGTTCGTGGGAATCAAACCTGGAACCTTCGTTAACAAATGACTTAACTTAGCCTCCGCTAACCACTCCACCAACGACTTCACTTATTACATAATCGCCTATTTTTTTGTATAAAACGGGGCTCGGACAGTGTTTCAAGACAGAGAGGGAGACATGTGAGACCAAGCGGATTTGTATGGTATGGATTTGGGTGCATTTTTTGAGACATATTTGGCATGGATTTCAAGACAGTCCAGTCATTTTATGCGGGAGCAGTGGCATGCAAAACGAGGCGAGATGTTTCTTAGGCCCAAAAAGTGTCAGACTCGGATTGAGGCATGGAGATAGTCAATTTTAGGTAAAATGACTCCACGAACGTAGTGGTGGTGTTAGTTTTCTGATCTGAGAAAATATTATGTATCTTAACTCTAGAATGAGGTATGCTTATGTATTTTGCCCAATTCTTTTGTGGAGTTAATAAAAAGACCTACCCATTTGAGAGCAGGACCCGGAGACATAGTCCACCAGGGACGAACTCCTTTATCAAGTTCTTTGTGTTCATATTGCATGCTTAGGTCTATTTCATTTTGAGTTTTTTATTCTTTATGGTGTACTTTAGTTTATGCTCATTTAATACAGTTCTTTAATAAGTCACCTGACCAAAAGATCCTGGATCAACCTCACTTCCCAAGTATTTCATTTACATGTTTTTTTTTGTCCATCCTTATTTTCATGAAATATTGTCACATCTAATCTCCTCCTCTCTCGGCATTCAAGCCATCCAGATCTCAACCCCCGAGATCTGGATCAGTTTCTAGAAATTTTTATGTGTACTTCATTGTAATATATATGCTTTCATTTCGTTCCAAAAATAATCTGGATCTCAAGGGATGAGATCTGGATGGTTTGAATGTTGAGAGAGGAGGAATTTAGACGTGCCAATATTCCATGAAAATATGACTCTGAGTGGCATCTGGTTCTAAAATACCATGGGGCTCTGCATAAGTACATCCAAACTTTAATGGATTTCCTAGACATCTCATCATTGGGAGTTGTCTATCGATATGTTGTCAAAATAGAGCATAAATTTAGGCACCAGAACAAATGGGAGTTCGGGTCTGCAAATCCTCAACAACTAAAGCATGGTAAAGACGGCCCTAACCAACATTCTCCTGACAACCAATCCAAGAGACAAGAAAAGAAGGGTAAAGTAAAGACGAAGAATGACATTGGGAAGTGGTGTGACTTCCACAAAATCCCCTGGCACAACACCGATGAATGTCACTCGAAACAGTCATTGGTGGTTGAGGTCAAAGACAAGGAGTCGAACCTTGATTCGAAATGTGATCCAAAAAATATTGAAAACAAACAGATCATCGACGCAGACCCCGCTGTTATTGTCGCAACCGCAACAATTCAACTAGAAGAACGAGTAGATCCTGAAGAGGGGGAGTGTCTCTTCCATTCACAGATGTGGGTGAAGGGAACCCCATTGCATTTCATTGTGGATAGCGGCAGCCAGAAAAACCTCATCTCAATTGAGGTCGTCAAATAGTTGGGGTTGTCAACAACACCACACCCACATCCATACAACATTGGGTGGCGTCACCAGGGATGTGATCTTCGTGTCAGCCAACAGTGTCGCCTGTCCTATGTCATCCAACCCTTCAAGGATGATGTAGTGTGTGATGCTCCCCTTCTTGATGTATGTGATGTTGTTTTTGGCCAACCATATATGTGGAAGCATCATGTTGTTTATGAGTCTCGACCCCGTAGTGTCATTATTACTCTGGGGTGTCAGCTCTACGGGATAACAGAGGTAGTTTCGACTATTGTTCCACCAAAATAGTGTCACGAGGTAATCTCTCATACTACAAAATTTATCCTCTTCACATTATGTTCAAAGGATGCACAGAAGGCCACTACAACCACTGCATCCTCAACACCTTCTATCCAGCATAAGCAGATTGCATAAGAGAAAGCATATATTGTTTCTTCACCTACAATGGTGCCTACATAATGCCCCATCAAGCCCAGAGACAACGGGTTGGTGGAACAGATTCAATCCTGCCAGCAACAGGTTCATGATAACCTTCCACAAACCAAACAACGCAACTTCTCCAACAAGGCACGCAACTCACGAAGATTTAGATTCAGAAAATGCTTTTGAAATTGTTTTGAGCCAACCATGTATGTGAAAATGTCTTGTTGTTTATGAGTCTCGACCTTGTAGTGTCATTATTACTCTGGGGGTGATTTCTATAGGATACCAGAGGTAGTTCTGACTATTGTTCCACCAAAACAGTGCAGCAAGGAAATATCTCATACTGCAAAATTCATCCTCCTCACAGTCTATTCAAAGGATGCACAGAAGGTCACTGCAGCCACTGCTTCCTCAACACCTTCTATCCAGCACAAGCAGATTGCAAATATTATTTCTTCACCTATGATGGTGTCTACACAATGCCCCGTCAATCCCAAAGACAACAAGTTGGTGTAACATATTCAACCCCGCCAGCAACAGGTTTGTGATAGCCTTCCACGGACCAAGCAACACAACTTCTCCAACAAGGCACGCAGCTCACCAAGATTCATATTCAGAAAACACTTTACCCTCTTCCCCAGGAACTCAACGCAATGGAGACCATTGCTTCCTAAGGGGGGAGGATTGATCCAAGTGGATATTGGTGGCCACCCACTTGTTCCAAATTCCAACTGGCCCATCTGAACAATTTCTAGTTCAGCATGTTTCTCTATAATGGGGACATTTATTTGTAATTGTGGGTTCTGCACTTGCAGGGCTGTCCTAAAGCCCTACACAACATCCAGGTGGATATTGGTGGCCACCCACCTATTCCAACTGGCTTATTTTGGAAGTTTTCATGTCAATACATCTTTTTGTACTTCCAGGGCCATTTTGGGGCTCTAAACAATGTTTTTTTGGCTTGCCACAGTCAAACTATAGACTGAGTCAAATTTTGGCAACATTATGTGTAGTTCTCGAAAATAAATTTCCAACGAGCTATCATACGCCTAAAACGGAGATCGTATGCAAAAGTTATGACCCCGGGAAGTTAATGTACTAACTTACCCCAAGAGGCCCCACATGAATTTTGGCACTTCATCTCCTAGGGTTAGGTTTTTGGATGTCTAGGGTTTTGACATTCATGTTTATCATAAAAAGGCCTTCAAATCCTCATTGTAATCATCTTCTTGTGAATGAGCATAGCCATCACATCTCTTCTCTGAGATAAAGCTGCCACCATTCTAGCGAGTCTTGCACTCAGTATTTTTAAAGTCTTTGTACATTTATTTCATTAATAGAAATCATGTATTGATGTATTTCTCTGTTTCTGGCAATTTTTATGTGTACTTCATTGTAATATCTCTTCTTTCATTTCGTTTTGAAAATAATCTAGGGGATGAGATCTAGATGGCTTGAATGTCGAGAGAGGAGGAGATTAGATGTGTCAATCTTGCATGAAAAGAAGCATGGACAACAACAAAAAACATGTAAATGAAGTACTTGGGAGGTGAGGCTCACAGAGGAGCCTCACCTCTAAAACTAATTACTAGTAAATCACTCAGAGCTAATTAATCTCACAATAAACAATAGAAAATATGAGAGAAGCCAAAATGAGTAATTTGATATTATGAGAAGGCTTGCTAGGCCTTTATATAGCATTACAAAATGGTCCATTGGACAAAGTCAAAAATAGCTCATTAAATGAGTCTCTATTATTAGTATAATAGATCTAACTACCCAACTAACTAAGTAGTGAAAAATAAACTTGATACAATAATGGAAAGAGCTCATTAAATGAGTCTCTATTATTATAATAATAGATCTAACTACCCAGCTAACCAAGTAGTGGAAAATAAAACCCAATACAATAATGGAGAGGTGGGACTCTCTTTGACCCATATGGGCAACTTGTTATCCCAATTAATTAATGAGGAGGCGGGCATCTCCTTGATCCACATGGAGAATCTATTAGCTTTATAAATTTATGACTTTTACATCCGAATTTAGATCATATATCCCCTAAAATTCGGATCAGAACATCTTCTTGTAGATAGAGAACAATGGATTATTATGAATCCATGTACAAAACCTACTAGTATATCGAAAGAAGATTGAGAAAAAATGGAAAGAAAGGTGAGAAGTTTGATTCAACTCCCTCTAAGATTCAGTGGTGTTGAGTGTCTCCGGAGAAGACCGTGCAAAAAATATGTGGCATAAGTTAGAGAATTTGTATCAGTCAAAGTCTCTAGTAAACACATTATTTCTTTGAAATACCCTGTATCATCTTAGAAGGGATATTGATGGAGACTCCATGACGAAGAATCTAAATTCCCTTAATACTATGGTAAGTCAACTTATCTTTGTTGATCTTAAGATGTAGGAAGAAGATAAGTGTATTACCTTGTTATGTTCATTGTCTGACTCTTGGGATAATCTGGTTGTACAGATTGGTAGTACTAGTCAATCCTCATTAAAGTTTGAGAATGTAATCCTTGGTTTTTTTTTTTTAATTTTTTTTTTTTTTAATGTCTGGCGGAATCAACAACTAGTTGGGCACGTGGCCGTGTTGTCCAACTGCTACCACTATAACCTCCAGGTGTGCCCACGATGCCCCTTACACGGCACACATTGTAATTCGGGGGGGATTGAACTCGAAACCTCATGGAACTTCATTTTCACAGCACTTGCCAATTGAGTTGCCCCCCGTGGGCCGGAGAATGTAATCCTTGTTATCAGAGGACATGAGGAGAAAAACCATGGAGGGTGTGGCCAAGAATGTTTTATATGTAAGAAGTTGTCCCAAGGATAGAAAAAATAAGTCTTTGAGGGGAGAATCTAAATCTAGAGGTAGATCTAAATCTCTAGGCAATCTATAAGGAAATGTTGGAAATGCAATAAAGTTGGGCATTATAAGAAATATTGCATATTTAAAAATGTTGATAAAGTTAAGGGATTTGATGATGCTCCTTTTGTAGAAATGAAAACCTCCACAAAAGGAGGAGGTGATGTTTACTTGACATCTACAAGTACACATTTAGATCATGATGTATGGTTGGTCGACTCGGGCACTTATTTTCATATGACTCCTCACAAGGAGTGGTTTTATGAATACAAAAAGTACAATAAAGTTGATTTTTTCCTAGGAGGTGACTCGAAAACCAAGATCAAAGGGTGTGGAAGGGTCAAAATGATGCTCAAATATGGAATGATTAGAACTCTCACTAAGGTTATCCACATTCCATATCTAGCTAGAAACTTGATATATGTAAGTAAGATGAATGATGCAGGCAAGCACATTGCATTTGAAAATGAAACATGCAAGATGGTTCGAGGAGTAATGGTGTTGATGATGGGATTTTGGGTTGGAACTATGTACAAATTGTTGTAAAATGCTATTTATGATGGGTGTAACAATTATAATTGTTCCTGATGGTAGCAATGAAGAAGACAGGACCCCTACTATCCCCAGAGAGAAGACAAAGTTATGGCATCAAAGACTAGGACATATTGGAGAATTGAATTGAACTTGTGACTTTGAAGGGTCTTCGAGCATTACATTGTAAAGGTATGGTTGAAGGAATGTTTGATTGCTCCTTAGATTTTGATTTTTGTGGACATTATATATATGGTAAACAAAATGGGTAAAATTCATATCTAGTGCTACATGAGAAAAAGGAATTTTGAAGTTGATACACAATGATGTGTTTGGACTTTTTGCATATTCAATCACAAGGTAAATATGTATGCTATGTTTTATTCATAGATGAATTCTCGAGGAACACCTAGATCTATTTCCTCCAAAAGAAATATAAGGTTTTTAGTAAATTTCAAAAGTGTAAAGATCATGTAGAGAATCGAAGAGAGAAGAAAATAAAGGTCTCGAGGACAAATAATGGTGGAGAGTTTTGTAGACATGTGTTCAAGGAATTGTATAAGAAGTGAAAAATAGTAAGGTAAAAGACTACTCCATACACACTTTGACATAATGGATTTGTAGAAAGAACGAACAAGCATTGATGGGAAAGCCAATAAGTATGCTCAATTCTGCAAGGTTATCACAGGAATTTTAGGTAGAGGTTGTGAATATTTGATGTGACTTGGTAAATCAGTCACCTACATTGGCGCTAGTTGACAAAACGCCACATGAAGCATGGAATAGTAAAAAAACATGTCTTAAACATCTTAGAGTTTTTGGTTATGATGCTTATGTGCATGTTCCAAGGGAAAATAGAACTAAGTTGGATAATAATGTATCTTTATTGGTTATAAAGATGGTATAAAAGGTTATAAACTTTAGAACCTAGTAACAAAAAACATAGTTTGCAATCGAGATATGATGTTTAGAGAGTTTAAAACTATTCCCTAACAAGAATTCCTACCAATAGAAGAAGAACCAGAGACAATAGAGGTTAAGTTAAAGGGTGCAGAATCTAACTCGACAAAAGAAGATGAACCTTAGGCTCCAATATTGAGGAGATCAGTTCAGAAAAGAAGGCAACCAAAAAGGTATATCTCACCTTTTTATGTTTTAGTTTTGTTATATCCATTACTTATGATAACCCTGGAGCCATCAGGGAGGCATTGGATTCATAGGATAGTAAACTCTGGAAGAAGGCCATGATTAAAGAAATGGATGTATTGTATAAAAGTGAGGCTTGGGATCTAGTTAAGTTACCGGTTAGAAGAAAACATATTGGTAGCAAATGGGTGTTTAAGAAGAAGTTGAATTCACAAGGTAAGGTGGAGAAGTACAAAGCTTGTCTAGTAGCATAGGGATATTCCCAGGTGGAATGAATGATTTTGATGAGATTTTTTCTCTTGTTGCTAAATTAACTTCTATTAGATTTCTTTTGTCTATAGTTATTTCTTTTGATCTTGAAGTAGAGCATATGGATGCAATAAAGACAGTGTTCCTACATGGGTATCTTAAAGAAGAAGTCTACATGAAACAACTAAAAAGTTTCACAGTGAAAGGAAATAAGTTGGTTTTCAAGATGAAAAAGTTCATATATGGATTAAAACAATCTCCAAGAATGTGGTATAAAAAGTTTGATAATTACATATTGGGACTTAGTTTTTCAAGAAGCAAAGTTGATAACTATGTGTATTTCAAGCATGTTGGTATTCATTTTATTTTATGTGGTGTTATATGTTGATGATATGTTGTTGATTGGATTTAATAAGGAAATCATCAAGGATGACAAAACTTGAATGCCTTCTAAATTTGATATGAAAATATTGGGAATGCAAATTTTATTTTGGGGATGAAAATTAAAAGAATCGGTAAAACAGAAACTCTAATTTCACCAGAAGAAGTATGTTGAGACAATATTGCAGAGCTTTAATATGCAAGAATGTACAGTGAAGCCCCATTCCTGTAGGTGTAAAGTTATATGCAACACAATGTCCCAAAACACAAGAAGAGGGGGAAATGTATTGTGTTTCCTATGAAACTTATGTTGTTGGAAGTCTAATGTATGCTATGGTCTATACTAGACTAGAGATT
The DNA here is from genome assembly GCA_032191745.1 of Picea mariana. Classification (NCBI taxonomy): domain Eukaryota; kingdom Viridiplantae; phylum Streptophyta; class Pinopsida; order Pinales; family Pinaceae; genus Picea; species Picea mariana. Next base: position 134,717 of record JASDQU010309211.1, read on the forward strand.
ACCCAAACATTAGCCATGTAGTGGGAGGTTTGAGTAGATATATGTCAAAACTAGGGAATAAATATTTGACACCAATAAAGAGGGTCTTCAAATATCTATGTGGCACTTCATATTTGTTCGACAACACAGGTATTTCAACAGAGGACGAACACCTTCAATAACCACTCACATAACCAGATCAAAGATCAACACACCGAAGTTTTCACGACATCCACAGCCCCAACCAACGCGGCCACTTGGAGCAATTTATTAATGCAAAGAAAAAGATTACAAAGAGATTTTTACAAGAGAGTTTCTCACAATCGATCATTGGCAAATGACCCTCCATGCTCTTTAAATTGAGATCATGGACCAATCGGGTGTTAATCCACGGATCAATGGTCGTTAAGATCGAGGAGAGTATGAACCGTCGGATCACTCTATGTCGAGAACATATCGTGACCGTCGGATTTCCTAACT
>JASDQU010309211.1:160297-172573 GCA_032191745.1 Picea mariana
AGTTGTTAAATACTATGAATCTATCATCTATAGACTATGACATATAAAGTAGAGAAAAAGGAGAAACATCGACCATCCTCCTTCCACCACCACGATCGCTGCATGTGCCTCCTCATGGTGATAGTGGAGCCTCCTGAGAAGGACGAAATTGTGCAGAAGTAGATGTAGACGACCGCAGTGGAAGTGAAGATGAAGCCCTGTTAACCCATAGATTTTCACCCTTGAAAATCTTGAGGGTTAAGAGCCAGCATGAGTTTGGCTGGCATTCTGAGATTCTCCCAGAGTTTAGCACTTGTGTTGAGCAAGAGGTTGGTTCCCATCAAAGACAAGTATATGATCGGTAAAGGGTTGTTTTGTTCAGAGGTAGAGTTAACTTGGTTTCCCATGCATTTGAGAGAGATGTCTACATACATCAGGTGTTGCTACGTTTTAGGAGACATGGTTTGAGTGGGTCTCTTGACAGTTTGGAGCAGTTATGAGCATACAGAGATGGTCCTTGCATGATTCTAGGCCCGATAACACTTTTCCAAGCGACATGCAAGAACTTTATATTTTTAGCAATTTGAGCTCCATGCCCCAGATTTAGGTTCTAAGCACATATTATTGATCCTTGAGACATTTTGAGTCTTTGGGACCTCTTATGGGATGATTTTTCATACATTTCTATTTTTAGCAGGTTGACCACCACGGCTTGCATGTCTATTCTGATCATGGATTCGGATTCCTTGCGGAAAATTGAATCCAATGAGTATAATATCATTAACATGCAGAGACTTTCTAATTTTAGTAGTGGACACGTGGAGGTGGTCTCCTAGTCATCTCGAGCATTTTTGGAGAGTTTGGGTCTACTTCGACAAGTTTTAAATTTTCAGGACCGGATAGTTATTTTTGGAAATTTTTATTTTTAGCAGTGATTGTCATCTCCATTAGTGACAAGTCACAGTCTCAAATTCCAACATGTGGCAGAGTTTCAGTGTGACGTGGCACCTACATGGCATCATTTGACCAAGAGCGCATTTTCCAAGTATGAGCATTAAATGAAGATTTAATTAAGGATGAGGTGGCATTTCCCAAGAGAAAGTTTAGCAAATCCAAGCTAACTTTTCTCACTAACCTTTCCTCACTCACCTTTATCCTAAACCCACTTCCCCTTAATTCTACCCTCATTTACCTTTCCCACATATGCATTACTTTATTAAATTAAAGTATCCCCTTTTAGTTAATTAAAACCTAACCCTTTTCCTTTATATCTACCCAGTAAACCCACCTATACATATCATTTATCCTAACTACACTATGTATTCATATGTCCCCCATGCATGCATGCTTACTTTTGTGTCCCCCTTTACTATATTAATTAACTAAAAGGGTTTATCCCTTTTTTTAATTAATTAATTATTAAAATTTATCCCTTTTCTTTAATTAATTAATTAAAAGTTTTTGTCCCCCTTTTAAAATATGCGTACCTCCTTTTGTATAACTCATGCCCATCTATTTAATAAAAAGAAAATACATGACTTAATATAACATATATACCCATCCTTTTTTTTAAAGTAAATCACATGACTTAATATAACATAAAGCGCCTAAACTCCCTCACATCATGCTCTTACACTCCCTCACATCTACCTCATGCATCGTCCTCTCCTTACGTCATACTCTCACCCACCAAAGCCTACGCCACTCCCTCACGTCTCCATCTCTCACACGAATCACCATGCGCTCACACACCTATGTCATCCTCCACTCGCTCACTCCCTTCTATCCTACGTATTCTAGCGCATGAACTCTCCCTACATCACCTATCCCTTGCATGCATTATGTTCCCAATCCACGTCATCATTCTTTTATTCCTCCACTCTCCCATATGCTAAGTCTCCTTCATATTACATGAGTTGACTCGTTCTCACATGTATTTCCATTGCGCGCATGCTGTATTCACTTCTACTTCTTACCCATGCGCATGTATTTACTCACCCTTACTCCCTTACCATGCACATACTTTCCCTTTTCTCCTCCCATGCGACCTCTTGGTTTTCCCTTGGGATATGCGCCTCTAGAGCTATATATTGAATGGTTGTCATTGGTTCTTGGTGGAATTATTGCAGCAGCTAGCGTACTTTTCTTCTCTCATTCTTTTCTCTCGTTCCTAGTCTAGTTACTCTTCTTTGAGCAAAGTGATCATTGTACCAGTTGTGGACTTGTCAATTGTGGCGCAACCAACCCTCTTGCAAGCCTATCAATAAAGAAATTTTGTGTTTGTGTTCTAACCATATTTCTTGATGGTATTTTGTGAATTTTTGCAATTAGATTAGTCGCTTTCCTTGCTGTTCATTGTGGTTTATATTGATCTTTTGAGCAGTTTCGTTCTCTATTTCTCATCTATATTTCATGTGCTAACCCTGCAGGATCCCTCCAAGCAAACAAACTATTTTTTCCCCCTGTTTTGGACAGTTTTAACACACTGTCCAAAACATAACAGTGGTTGTTTTTTGTCATTAAATGCAGAAAATCAGACTTAGAACAGCAGCAAAATCACCCTAGGGACTCCCCCTTGAGGCTAGCAAGCACTAGCCCAAATGGAGAGGCGTCTAGCCTATGACAATTTGGGGCTTTTCTCCTTGAATTAGCCAAGTTTTCATCGTTGTTTTATCAGGTTATATCAGCTGAATTGGAGGGTGGAAATTTGTGCTCACAAGCCCCAAGTGTTGTAGTTGGAGTCCTGGACAGGGGGACCATGGCAGTGGATGGGGTGGGCATATCAACATGACCATCGTCATCCAAAAGAACATTCTACAATTGTTATAAAAGAAATACTCCATCCTCCAAATCATGCTCCTCTGGATTGTTGTCCCAACACTTCAAGTTTTTATCCATCTTTTCCTCTTCACGGTAATGGGACAACAATCGCAAGTTGTAATGAACATAAACCCATCTCTTTGCTCGGTTTACATTCAACCAATTTATTTTGACGCTATGGATGAAATTGTAGGTGCTCCAACACCTCTCTACAAAAGAAGTGTTCACCACCTATGAAAACCCCTGTGTTGCCAAACATTGCAGTTGTGAGGTAGCACCGCCATGCATGTTCCACCATTCAAGAAAATTCAAATTCCCTCAATCTCTAATTGCATAGTTGGTCCCAAAGGCCCCATTGCCAAGGATGTATTGGCTCAATTGTTTCCGTATGTTGTCACACTCCTCGTTCAAGATCAATTTGTCTAATGCTTTCATATAACCAGCTTGAACCTTTGGATCTTGGTGTGGTCTTTTCTTGGACCCAGCACCAGGTGTTGGTGATGCAAGCCATGATACATGATAGTATTAAGGTGTTATCACATATGCTAAGGCATGTAGTGGAATATTTAGCATTTCCCACCATTTTCCACCTCTACACAATATGATTATACAGGTTGACATCTCTAGGCTCAACAATGTCTTTAATCTGCCCCAGCATGCTATCCATTTTCTCATACACCTCCCCAATGATTGGCCGATTTGAATTTGCAAACCTGATCATGTGATAAATTGGCTTGATGAATTGCAAAACATACCTAACCTGTGACCAAAACTGACTGTCAAGAACTGTCTCCTTCACAGCATTAGCACCTTCTCTATCAGTGCTCATTTCATCCCATGCATCACTCATCACCATAGCACCCAAAGCTTGTCTCACCTTCAATAGGCGCCTAAAAGTGAGGTAATAGCTAGCAAATCTAGGTTTTGAAATCTTAAGTAGCTGCAACCTAGAGTAAGTGCCATAAAAGTAATTGACCCTTGTATGACATGTGACAAATTTGATGAGTTTCTTCACTCTTTTGTACAAGTCATTAATCCATCCACATTCTCTGTGCTTGACAATATCATGCATCAAAAGGTTCAAGGTGTGCACCAAACACCCAAACCAAAAGATGTGTGGATAGTTCCGTTCAATGATTTTACCTGCTTCTTTACAATTTGTTGCATTATCAATGATTACTTGAATCACATTAGAAGGACCAACATCATTAATTGTTTTCAAGAGGAGATCTGAAATGTTTTGAGAAGATGCAATGATTGAAGAGGAGTCACGTGTTGCAAGAAACACTGCACCGGTAGCAAAAACACCAAGAACATTGATCAAATGTCAGTTTCTAACACTTGTCCAACCATCTGATACAATGGATACCCCAAAGTCCCCCAATCATCTGTAAATAGTGTTAGAGCTCTTTGAACTTTTGTTCTTTCCCTGTCAAGTAACATAGTTTTATCTTTCTCATAGGAGGGGCTCTTGTATCCTTTGGGGGCTTCCTCGATTCCCTTGACAAGATCATGCCAATAGGGGGAGCGAAGCACATTGAATGGGATACCACAAGCATAGAGAAACTGAACCACTTTTGCATCCACCTCACCCCTACCTCCAATATCAAGGAAATTTGTTATTGTTCTTCTAGATCGAGAGGTTTCAGAACTATGAGGAGATGGAAATGTGTTGCCACCAAATTTAGATGAGGAATCGGATTGAAGCTTTTGTTTTTAACCATGCTTTGTTTATGCAGCTTCCTCTATCTTTATGTATTTTTGTCTCTCTTCCTTGGATAGCTTAGGGAAAATTGTGATCCCAATGGCCCCCTTCTTATCATCACTCTCCATTACACCACAAAGATCCTTCCTCACACGAGTATATGAACCAGTATAAGGTTTTCCTTGATGACAATCACGAGGACAAAAAAAATTAGTGATTCCACCACCTCTCCCCTCAACTTTTGTCACAAATCTCCACAAGGGTGTTGATGAAGCTTTGCCACCTTTGTTTCCCTCTTCACCCTCTTGAAACCCTTCACCATCTTCATATTGTGGATCATCATGAGAATGACCACTATCCTCTTCTTCCCTCCGATGCCTATTCCCCTCCAAGACCATGAGAACCAAAAAAGGAATGATAAACCAAAAGAAGATTGTTTTCTTCAAGTTTTAGATGAACAACCAGCAGTAAAATGAGGGAGAAGAAGGAATGGTAAAGAGTGGGAGAGGAAGAAAAAACCATAAACAAAATTAACCCAAGGAAATGAGGGAGTTGGAGTTTGGGCTTACCTCTTTAGCTCTTGAAACTTGAAAGTTGAAACTTGAGATAGATGGTTGCCATTGTTCTCTCCTCCAAGGTCCTCTTTGCTCACTCTTCCAAGCTCTCCTTTGCTCTCTCCTCCTCTCCAAGCTCAAGCAAACATAGATGAAATAATGAGGAGAATGAAGGGGGAAGAGATCCTTTATTCTCCTCCTTTCTTTCCCCTAAAACCTAAGCCTAGGGCAGGTCCCATCCCTCATAAATTATTAAAAAAATATAATTTTTTTTAGTTTAGCACGAGAACGTCCGGGTCTTCGCGGGAGCAGTCACGGAGCGTGGTCGGAGCGATGTGCGAGCATGCTCCCAACATCCGAGAGCGAGCTCCGAAGCGTGGTGCTCCCGGATTGTCGGGGAGAAACCGAGAGCACCTCGGAGCATGCTCCCGAATATTAGGAGCGCGCTCCTCTAGCTCTGAGGTGTCAATGCCCAAGCTCACTAGAGAGCTTCATATGGAGAGTCGTAGCATATAGCTTCGAGAACATATGACCCACCATGATCGTTTTGCCCAAGCTATAATTCTCAACACTCATGGATATTTTATCTTATCTTATCTTATCCTACCCGAGCTATAATTCTCAACACTCATGCCTATTTATCATTGTATGCCCTCTCTTGGAGACATTTGATGTAACTTCACTACTATTTTTGGATGAGGGAGAGTTGTCCTTCAAAGGCTTTTGTCCATTTGATGTGACATAGTCAACCATGGATTGAGGAGAGATCTAAATACAATATTTTACCACTTGTTTGACTTGTCATGGAGTTAGTTGGAAGGATAATGATATTTTATTGTATGAGAGAAGAGACTCACTCTATAAAGATGAGCTCTCTCTCCATTGTAATGGTTGTTGAGATTTTTGAGATTGCGGAGCTCTCCCCTTGGGCTACATTGTACATCATTTTAGCAAGCTTAATGGAATATTTGAGGTAGTGCATCTATCTTATGTGAGGCTTCATTTTTTGCAATTCTTTCACATGTTGTTCGTTGTTGTAGGAAGCCCTTGTAAGTTGTAACTAGTCATGAAGGCCTTGTGATGGAGCATCTACTATTTGGATAATGTAAAGTGAGAATTACATCCCACCTGTATTCATTGTTGTTATATTAAGCTTGTATCTAACAAACCAAGTTGTTTCTTGAACTAATATAACATCACCTTCATGGCTTTGTTTTGGAGTAGCACTCCTAGCTCTCCAATGATAGTTTTCTGCATTAATTTTCAACAAGCTAAGGTTGATTTGTGGCATGCATAGCAGCCCTTATTCCTTTTACATATTCATCCGATCACCCTCTTAGATCCATGCCTTTTTTACTCCATTTTGCCCAAGATTTGGTAGGCACTAGTCTTGGGGTTTTCCTTCACCTTTCCCTTCTCACACCACTCATTAATCCATTATACTACTACCACACATTTTGTTAAGGCTTACTCTTCCTATATCACCTAAGAACACCACTCTAGAGCCTTAGCAATCTTACTTAGGATTTAGGAATACCATCCTTGAGTTGGAGAAGAGCCAACATAAAGAGAGAGGAAGAGCCACTGAAGTGACAATGGGTAGCCTTCCTAAGTTACATGAAGCTAGTACTTGGTGCTTGGGACTTTACATCATTTGGGGGTGCTAGATTTTGTTGTAACATGCCTCATGGCCACCAATTATCTTGGGGGAACCAAGTACTTTCTCTCATTTATTGACAATTTCGGATATTTCCCACGTTCTTTGGATATGCACTATTAAATCCAAGGACGAGGTGTTTAGAAAGTTCAGGGAATTCAAATCTCTAGTGGAAAACCAAATCAACAGGGAGATAAAGTGTCTCAAGACTGATGATGGAGGTGAATATATTAACAATGCTTTCCATTTATTTCTCATATATCATGGCATCTTGTTAAATTTAAAGCAGCTGCAAGAGCCATTCTCCGGGAGGATGGCAAAGACCCTAGCCGAGATCTAGGGCCCCCAGTGCACTCCTGGGGTACTTGGTCTGGGACCAAACAGTCAGTGCCACGGCAAAAGACCCTTGTTAGGGCCCCCAATAGATGACTGGGGTTCTTGGTCTGGGACCAAGCGGCAAAAGGCCATTGTTAGGGCCCACAGTATATGACTGGGGTTCTTGGTCTGGGACCAAGCAGTAAAGACCCCTGAGAGGGCCCCCAGTATATGACGAGGGTTCTTGGTCTGGGACCAAGCAGTTAAAGCCCCTAGATATGTCTAGGGCCCCTGGACATGGTACAGGGTACCCATGCCTAGGGCATGGGTTGATCCTTGGTCTTGCACCTTGGTGGATAAGNGTTTTGTTGTTTTTGTCTTAGGGTTAAAGTAAAGTTTAAATTAAAATGTTAATTATAACATGTTTAAATTATTTAATTTAAACATGTTATCTTTAATAATATTATTTTAATTTAATTTCTTTTATTTCTTTGCCCTAGCCTAAACTATAAATACCCTACCGTCTACCCTTCACATTACACACTTTCATTACATGCTATTGAGCTTCTAAGGTGAGCGGATCTTCTCTTTGCTGCGGCCCTCCTTGCATCTGCTGTTGGAGTTTTTCTGAAGTTGCTGCAGCCCCCCTTTGTGGTAACTGTTGCTGGTTTTTTTTTTGTATGGTGGCTCGGCCCTTTCTCTTCTGTCCCTCTCGGATCCCCTTGAGGACTGTTGGACTGTGTGGTGTAGCTCCCTTTGAGGACAGTGTGGTGCGGCTCCCTTTGAGGACAATGTGGTGTGGCTTCCCTTGAGGACTGTTGAACTGGTGTGGAGCGACTCCCTTTGTGGACTGTTGTAGTGCAGCTCCTCTTGTGGACTATTGTGGTGCGGCCCCTTTAGAACATTGTTGTAGTGCAGCCCTCCTTGCAACTGTCCAGACCTGCGGCCCTCCTTTTGCTGCTGTCCAGATCCGTTCCTTTTGAGCCACGGCCTCTCTTAAGCTATTTTTGTGTGAGGGTTTTTATCCACAGATTTTCTGTGTGAGGGTTTGAGTGATTGAAATTTTCTATTGAGTGAGGGTTTGAATGCATGTGTGAAGTCCTTGTGGCCCTATCTCCTTGGTGGCAAAAAAGTTCATTCATCTCTTGGCAAGAAATCTAACCTACATGGTAGATCTATGAGCTGGACTTTTTCTGAGCATATTTCAGTGATCTACATTACCTATGTGTGACTATGTCTCCTTCAAGGTAAGTCTCCAAGGTAAGTGTATTGCTAATTTATTCATTGGATCAACTCCTTACTTAACTCTGAAACTTGGTTTTGTATGAATTTGAATCTGAACTTTGAAGCTTTCTTGTGATAAGATTTATATTAGATCTACTCATTAGATTGTTTTAATTAGATCTGTTTTCAGATCCATGGCTGAATATGTTCTCAAATGATTAGTGAGTTTTATATCAGATCTAATAATTTGAATTGTCCCTTAGATCTGTTACAGACCCATGATTGAATATGTCTATATCAGAACTAGCAGTTCAGATCTAAATTTTGATTATCAGGTCAGATCTGAATATTGTGCATACTCAGAAGTTTGATTTACTATTCTAAGGATGAGTTTTAGCTGTTCCTCTAACTGAATTTTAAAAGGACATTTTCTGTTCTGTATTTCTTCTCAAAATCTAACATGGTATCAGAGCTAAGGGTGTGTGGAGCTCAAAAGTGTGAAGACTTGAGCCTATGTAGATCCTACTCTGAGATTTTGTTTTGCAGATCAGAAGATCTAAGAAAGAGAACAGGGTTTCCATCCTGATAAGCTACAAGATAACCTTTGAGTCACTAATAGAATTGGAAAGTTTTTTTAAGCCTGTTATCTCTGCATCTTTTAGCAAGTAAGATTTGAATGAAGATTTGAATGACTGTGGCTATGGCTATGACTATGATCAAAAGTGCATGCCTAGGTAACATGATAGTTTTAAGTGCAATTTGTTTTGGGTCAAAAGGTTGGAAAGTGCAAGCACATCCTTATCACAATACTAGATTGTTACCTTGATGCATGCTAAGGTTGACCACTGTAACATGCATATTCGTCCTATCACTCTACTATGTTTTCTCTAATTATTGATCAAGCCTCTTTGCCTCTGCTTTAACAAGGCCCTTTTTCACCACACTGGAACTACCCTATGACAAGAAGATATCCATCACATTTCTATTTGGACTGATTGATATGGAGAGGATAGTGAAAGACTATCTTGTTTATTGTCTTGTACACTTGTAAGATGCAAACTTGGATGCCAAAGAAAACCTATTTGCATCTTTGAGGGAGTGACCAATGCTAGTTGGGTGAGTGTACTTGTTAGGAGTTTTTTGACTAAAATTGGAATAATAACTCTTACCTCCAGTAACCCCTTTTTCTCACTTCTGAGCTAGGCCGAACTAGTTGAAGATATAATACAGGATGCTTGGGATTGTAACCATCATCTTGAAGATCACAAGAGATAGGTTTCAGCTTGTATAATGATTTTGATGCTTGGTGAGTTATTAGTAAATTACATTGGTTTTAACAGATTCACTGGTAAAGAATTTTTAATGGGAAACTGTGTAACTTCAGTAAATGACAGCACCTTATGTTCTGTACTACAAAGCGTACATGAATTTTTAAATTTCTTTGAGTGGTGGAAACTTGGAAATGACTTTGGTTTCTGGCTTTGAGGAAAACATGGGTGGGATGATTTTTGACAATGCAGTCTTTTCAGACATATTGTTTGCTTATGGATGAATATACACAGGATAGTGAGATATTCTCTTATGGATATTGAATTTACTTGAACTAACAGATTTATTTCTGCATACACAAATGAAGTCCTAGATAACCTGAGTTGGTAGCATGATGCAAAGTTCAAGCATATCTTAAGCCCAAGCAAGTTTCATGGATACTTCATTTACATGACTACAAATGACAACAAGAGAGATATGTTTACCTTCCTGTCATCTTTATGTATCCATGTCTCAATGGAATACTGTCAGAATCTCATGTGTATTTTTTATGACCAAGGAAGCTGTGATCTCAGCACCTATTTTTTTTTTTGTAAGCTAAGTCTTTCTCCCTGGTTGGAAACCTAGCTGTCTGTTGGTTTTTCATCTCTGATATGAAAGACAACATATAACCCTGAGTTATTTCCTTGGTTAAAAAGTCCAACAATTTATTTTGGTAGTTGGAGTATTTTTCGCTTTGAGAACTCTACAGATATCTCTTTTCATTGTAATTGAGCCATTATCCTTGGCACAGGAACTCAGAAGTCTGACTCAGCTTTTCATATTGAACCTTGTACTGGCACCAAGAACATCTTGAAAAGATTTGACACCAGATCAGAGTCAAAAGTTCGTATAGGTTCAGAGGGAGCCAATTTGCATATGACTGGGAGGTAGACATTTTATAAGACTCAGAGGGAGCAGTCCCTGCTTATGAGTTAGTCCTTGACCTACAGGAGAAATGGCAGAATCAAGGGATACTATCGTTTTTAAAAGAAATTTTCTAGAAAACCAGCATGGTGCCGAGAAATACTAAAGGAAGCAGAAAAGCTTTCAGCACCTAAGGGCACTTTCAAAGAAAGCAGAAACCAGATAAGTACTCTGGCCCTATAGATAAATTGAATCTTGTGATTGATTCAGAACCCTCCACATTTGAAATGTGGGAAGATGCTGTGATAGAAAAGAATGATGTATGGACCGTAGTTCTTAGACCTCATGGCAAATCTGTAGTAACTTCAAAATGGCTTTATAAGATAAAGCATGCAGCAGATGGCAGCATTGAGAAATACAAGGCGAGATTTGTGGCTCGTGGTTTCTCTCAGAAAGAAGGAATTGACTACGACGAGATTTTTGCTCCAGTTGCCAGGTATACTTCAATCAAGATTATTATCTCACTTGCAGCAGTTTTTGGTTGGAAACTTCACCAGATGGACGTTAAGACTGCTTTTCTTAACAGTGAAGTTGAGCAAGACATATACATTGAGCAACCAAAAGGTTTCGTGATACATGATAAAAGATCTCATGTGTGCAAACTCAAGAAAGCCCTATACGGGTTGAAACAAGCTCCGAGAGCTTGGTATGGTAGAATAGACAGTTTTTTACAACGTCTTGGATGCTCCAAGAGCATAGCAGATCCAAATCTTTATATAAAAATTGTTCAAAATCATCCAGTTATCCTAGTCTTATACGTGGATGATTTGTTCCTCACTGGAGAGGAAAACTTGATAGCTCAGACTAAGAGGGAGCTTTCTGAAGAATTTGAAATGAAAGACTTGGGGCTCATGCACTATTTTTTGGGCTTGGTGGTTTGGCAGAAACCAGAAGAGATCTTTCTCTCACTGGGTAAATATGCAGTTGATATACTTCGCAGATTTGGCATGATGGACTGCATGCCCATGACAACTCCAATGATCTTTAACCTAAAGAAACTACAAGATCACGTTACAGGTTCAGATCCAGAAGACCCCACTTTATATCGACAGATCATTGGATCTTTGATGTATCTCGTACACACGAGACCAAACATCTGTTATGCGGTAAATGCTCTTAGCCAGTTCATGTGTGAACCAAAGCATATACATATGGTTGTTGTAAAACACATTCTGAGATATTTTCGGGGAACTATAGCTTATGGTCTCAGATACACTTCCAGTGGAGGTGTAATGCTCCATGGTTTTACAGATTCAGATTGAATGGGCAATACAGTGGATTGGAAGAGTACTTCCGGATATTGCTTTAGTTTGGGTTCAGCAATGATTTCCTAGTCCAACAGGAAACAGGGCTCCATAGCCCAAAGCACTGCAGAAGCAGAATACATTGTTGCTACTGCTGCTGGCAGAGAAGCAGTGTGGCTCCGGAAGCTACTCTCATACTTGTTCAGTTCAGAGATTGAACCCACAGTCATTCACTATGACAATCAGAGCTGTATAAAGCTCACTAAGAACCCAGTGTTTCACAACAGATCGAAACACATTGAGATGAGATATCACTATGTCTGGGACATGGTTCAGAAGAACGTTCTCAGCATTCAGTATGTTCCGACGGCAGAACAGACAGCAGATATTTTCACCAAGCCACTGTCCCTGACAAAGTTTGTATACTTTCTTGACAAGCTTGGTATAGCTGAGAATGCCTCTCTTGCTGAGAGGGAGTGTTAAATTTAAAGCAGCTGCAAGAGCCATTCTCCGGGAGGATGGCAAAGACCCTAGCCGAGATCT
>JASDQU010309212.1:2076-13954 GCA_032191745.1 Picea mariana
TTTATTATTTTTAATTTTTTTCTTACACTAATAATTTTAAAGTTACTTAATTATATATATTTTTTAAAATTTACTTTGTACTAAATTATCATAAATTAACTTTAGATTGATTTACCCTAAATTAACCTAAATTATAATTTAGTGTAACCACTTAATTAACTTTAATTTAATTTAATTAAATTAACCTAAATTTTCTTTAAATTAATTTAAAGTTAATTATCTTTACACTAAAATAATAATAAAAAAATTAAACGAACACACACACAATTTATAAAAAGAAACCTAAATTTTAATAAAATCGAAATAATTTTAAAAACAAGTGCGGGCACACATGGATTCCACGTGTTTTCCTTGCTTCCTCCAATGCCTCCCCCCGCCCATCTTAACCCTAACCCTTGCCATGGCCTCTTCTCATGGATTATCCTTCTCATTTGTCAGCTATTTGGTTTCTGGAGTTGGTTGTCATCTTGTATTGTTGCTTGGTGAATGGTTTGTGCACTGGTGTTTGGCGCTTGTGCTTGGGTTGTATGTTGAATTTGGTAGCTATGTGGCTGAGGCGCGGTGTAAACACAATGCTCCTCATGAGCTACCCTCCACTTAATTTGCGCTAAGTGTTGGCTGGTATGTTGAGTTTAGTAGCTCTATGGTTGAGGCACTTGGGCGTTTTTCTTCCGTATATTTTTTTTTATTTATTAATAAAAAAAATTATTTCTGTTGTGCATCTCGGGTCTCCTCGACGTGGCTTTGTGATGGTTTGTTCGTGGCATAGTCATTGTCGTACGTGTTTGGTGTTGGTTTGCAAGGATTCTCATTGTGGGATTCTCCCTTGGATCATGCATAGGTTTTTACTGCCTGTCTTTCTACTACAAATTCGCCCAGGATGATTTGAAATCTGTAGATTAATTGTTGTATGGATATCATTCAAAACTTCAAACCATATGGAACTATGACCTGATAAATCAAATCTTTATTATGTGGTGCAAATGGAACTAATGTCGAGGCCCTCGCAGGTGACGATGCTTCTCATCCGCGTCTCACTCCGTCCTGCTGCCGATGAATGAAGAGGAATGCATACATGATACGCACAATGACGCCAATGTGATATGCACAACTAACGACCTGTGGGCTTCCCTCTTCGTGGCTTAGCGCTCAACGTTTGGAAATTGTGTTGGTATTTGGGGCCTGGTGAGTGGCTCTCGGTCCTATGTTTGGAGGTTAGGGCACGATGTTGTTGGCCCAATCTTTAACTGCCTGGGGAGGAAGCATCATCCACACGCATGTAGTTCAATTATTACCGCCTTCGTAGGGTCCTCCTCGTGGCTCGGCGCTTGGTCTGCATGTTGACCCCATGGGCTCCTACTCCATTTGGCTTTGCGGTTGCGCACTCAGTCTCTGCGGACTTGGATCTATGGATACGGGTCTTGAAAGGCTGGGTGTTTGGTTTGCATGTATCTATCTATCTATATATTTTTTTTTCTCTGTGTTTTTTTTTCATACAAGAAAACAATAAAAAAAAACATGCAGCATTATTTCTTGTAGATTTTCTTAGAATCTCTCAAAAATAAGACAAACAATCAAGGTAGGAACAAAAAATTACATCAGTAATATAGGGAATATAAAACAGATTAATAAGACAACATATTAACTCTCTAACGCTGCAACCTATAGGTGGCTCCTCTGATTCTGATGCAGATTAGTATCTAATTATTTTCTAGGCCTCTACTTGTGGTCCTTCCAACCTTCTCTACTATAGGAGTGTTTATTCTTCCTATCCTTTTACATAGGATTGGTCTCTGCTTCATTGTCTAGGGTTTATGTCTTTGGGTTTTCCTCTTTGTTTTGTTAAGTTTTCCCATTTCAGGTGGTGCCTTAGGCACTCCCATATTGACATCGTTATTTGAGTCCATTGACTTAATTTGGTTCATTTGTGGATATTAATGATACACAGAGTTGACTCTAATGTCAATTAAATATAAATGAAAAAGAAAACAAGCCAACATTTTATTAATTACAGTAATATAAAAGAAAAAAAAAACTTACAGTAATATAAAAAAAAAAAAACTAACTTAGATCTATTTTTACTCAGAATTGCTTTCTTAAGTGGTGAGAGGTTTGCCATTAGAATTTTTTTTTTATACCTCCTAATATTTAACAAATTCAAAATTAAGATGGATTTAAGCTAATATAATTTCTTACTTTCTTTTTCTCTAAAGTAAGATAACAAGAATTACTTAACAAACAGTCTGAAGCAAGATAACAAGAATTGCTTAACAAATAGTGTGAAGCAAGATAACAAGAATTTCTTAAAAAACAGTCTGAAGCAAGGGAAGACAAAAATTATTTACTATTTACTATTTACTATTTATTGCAGGCCTGGTATGAATGGTTTCATAGGAAAGTTGATGCTTCTCATGCCAAAGAACGCATTTGGATAATGAGGATTATGTAGACTGTTGCTGTAACCATTTTTCTGTTGTGGTTATCACCTCTTGCAGTTTCTGTTGTATCATTTGGCTCATGCATACTGATGCAGATAGAGCTTACTCCATTTTTTTATTTTTTTTTCCTCCCATTTATATGCATATATCTTTTTTTTATATATTTATGTGCTTGGCTTGTAGGTTAAGTGGAGCTTAGGTAGAGCTAGAGCTTGGCCCAGATTTACATTTAATTAAGGGTTTGGGTAGGTGGGTAGGCCCTTGGATCCAGATTTTGAACCGGGGCTCTGATACCATGTGTAGTGACCGTATTAATTTAAGTCTATTAATTCCATAAATTGAAACAGTAACTTCTACTTTTCCGTAGAAAACCTAGTAATTTCTTTTAATTCAGCATATACGCATGTTAAATTAATCAATGAACAACAATTTCATAACATAATAAAAATTACTTAATAGAATAATACAAATTTACCTCTTCCTGATGTTGATTTCTCCATTGACCCGGTTGTCCAGCCCATTGCTTTGCTGTTGTTTGATGCATTGACCAACTCTTCCCAAACTGTGTTTCCTCCCTGCCAGCTAGGAGTAGCCTGTCCGGCTTCCTAGCTCCAGGATATCATAAGGCTATCCTGGCCCCCATGCCCAAAACCCCCAGCAAACCGATGCCCCCCATAATGATCCTCCCAGACTGCAGAACTCCAACTCATAACTAGAAAATCCAAACCCCAAAACCAAAACTCTCTCCCTGTCAAAAAATGCCTCGTCCTCCCCCTCATGCCCCCCATAAGACTCCTCCCTTCATATCCCCCCTGCACCGACCCTTTCCTCCTCATTAATTTCCTTATCCTTACATTCATTATCTTATCTCTTTATTTAATGTCTTATCCCCTCCGTATACGTAAATCATTTAAACAAATAAAAATTATTAACCCTCTTAAATTTATCACCCATGACATTGAATGTGATAGGTAATTAATTAATCAAAATTATAACAATTAATTAATTAATAAATATTAAATTAATATTATTATGCCAATCTTTGTTTAATTAAAACCATGTTAGGACAATTAATTACCTAATTAATTTTTCTTAATAATCCCTAAGCATATATTCAACTAACGTTGTTACACATAGTGTTATCATTGCACTGTGGAAAATAAAGCTGTATTATCACACTATGAAGAACATAGCCCTATCATCGAACTATGAATAACATATCCTTATCTTCTCACTATGACGAAGATATCCTGCAATGTGATGAACATAACCTCATCGTCCCAATGTGATGCAAACATCATGTCATCGCAATGCGATGCAAATATCCTATCATCACAATGCAATGAACTTAGCCTTATTGTTGCTATGTGTAGAACATAGACTTGTCACTGCTATGTTCTCAACATACCCTTGTCATCCCACTGTCAGAATCATAGCCTTGTCGTTGCATTGTGACGAACATAGCCTTGTCATCACCATTTGATGAACATAGCCTTCTCATATCTATGTGATGAACACAAACTTGTCATCGGAATGTGATGAACATAGCCTCGTTGTTGCAATGTGACGCAAATTTCATTTCGTCGCAATGTGATGCAAAAATCATGTCATTGTAATATGATGCAAATATCATGCCATCACAATGTGACGTAAATATCATGTCATTGAAATGTGACGCAAATATCATGTCAACATAATGTGATGTAAATATCATGGTATCAGAATGTGACGCAAATATCATGTCATCGTAATATGATGCAAATATTGTGTCATCGCAATGTGACGAAAATATCATGTCATAACAATGCAACAACCATTGCCTTGTTGACCCAATGTCATGGCCATATCATTTTCATTGCATTGTGATGAACATATCTCCCTCATCACAAAGTGAAGAAAATATCTTGTGATCGTAATCTGACGAAAATATCTTGTCATCGTAATGTGACAAACATAACCTTGTGATGACCAGACTATGACCTCATTTAATTTAGACAATGTCATTATACATTTACGTAAATTAATACTTTAATTTAGACATTTCATTAATGTAATAATGCATTATTAATGTATTAATATTTTAATAATGTATTACTACTTTATTAATGTCTTAATGTATTAATACTTTAACAATGTATTAATTAAGAAAGTATTAATGTATTAATTAATTAATACATTATAGTATACATTAATGTATTAACGTATTAATTAATTAATACATTATAGTATATAGTAATGTATTATTGTCATTAGTAGTCATGATCATGGCTAGCCATGATCTTCTACATACAACAATTGTCAAATATGACTAACCATTGTATTAATAGTTTCATAATGTATTAATAATACATTACTACTTTAATAATATATTTATTAAAGTATTAATAATTTAATAATACTTTAATATTTATTAATGTCTTAATACTTTAATAATACTTTTTTAACACATTATTTTATTAGTGTATTAATACTTTAACAATATATTAACATATTAATTATTTAATAAAGTGCATTATTAATATATTAGTTCTCTAATAGGTTACATTATACATTAATGTATTAACTAATTAATATATTACATTATTAATGTATTATATAATAATGTGTTAATACTTTATTAAAGTATTACTATTTAATAAATTGTTAAAGTATTAATTTATTTGTGTACAAATACTTTGGTAAAGTTTTAATGTATTAATAATTTATTATATATTTATTAATTGATTATCAATATATCAATCAATTAATATGTTACATTACACAAATGTAAATTAATACTTTAATTTAAAAATTAATAAATCATTAATTTATATATATTAATATAATATTTATTTTAATGTATTAATAATTTATTATGTATTTATTAATTGATTATTAATATATCAATCAATTAATATGTTACATTACACAAATGTAAATTAATACTTTAATTTAAAAATTAATAAATCATTAATTTATATATATTAATATAATATATTAATATATTAATATGTTACATTAATACATTATAATTATATATTAGAGTAAAGTACTAATTAGTTAACATATTAATGGTCATTCCCAAGGTATGTTGGCAGTGAACTAGCAAGAATCACTTTATAAAAGTGGTTAATATATGTAGACCTTAGGTTGGAAAAGTGAAAAATGGTGTCCATTTGTCTATATCAACCACTTTTATAAAGTGATTGTATTTTAAATTTTTAATTGTATTTTTGGAAATTTTAATATATGGATGTTTTATTAATGTATTTATTAATATCATTTTGATGTATGGTTGTTTTATTAATCTATTAAATTAATAATATTTTAATACTTTATTATTTATTTTCATAAATTATAAATGTACTTATTATTTAGCTAATTCTTTAATGATTAATATATTATTATTATTAATGTATTTCTTCATTAATATAATAATGTAGTTGTTTAATGTTTGTTTTTATGTAATAATATTTTTTACATTATTAATTTACAAATGTTTTAATTTATTTATACTTTAACTATCTTTTAATGTATAATATAGTAATGTATAAATTAATTAATACAAGATATTAATAAGATATTTACTAATCAATCAATATGTTACATTATACATTAATGTATTGTATTGATAGTTACTTTATAAAATGTATCCATCGTTACTTTATACATAATATTGTATTTTTCTATTATCATTAATATTTTAACATAATAAGTATTTATATATTATCATATTAATTAATTGATCATTAATAGATTATTAATTAATATTTGGTCACTTTTTTACAGTGATGTAATATTACATTAATATCAATGTTTTTATATATTATTAATGTATTATTAATTTATCAATATAACAATCTATTTATACTTTAATAATATATTAAAAAAATTTACTTAATTAATTAATAAATAAATATGTTATTTTTTAATGTGTTTAGTTTACTATTAATTTATTATTATCAAGTGGTTACTTTCTTATTATTATTTAATTTATTATTTTTATATGGTATTTTATTTATTATTAATTAATTATGATCAATTATTAATTAATATTTTATTTATTATTAATATTAATTAATAATTAAAAACAAATTTATTATTAATTAATAATTTCAACTAATTAGTTATAATTAATTAATTATTAACAATCAAAAATTTAATTATTATAATTTAATAAATTATTAATAATTAGTTAATAAATTTAAAGATATTTGATTTTGATTTATTAATTTTTTATTACATTTAAAATGTATTAATTTATTAATTGTTGTTTAAGACATGTTGGTCCTCAACTAGAAACAACCAAGTTTATGTAAAAAGTAGTTGATCATTTTTCACCTTTTTAAATTTAATGGCGCCCATCGGCGTATATCAATCACTTTTTATATAAATGTGGTTGTTGCTAGTAGTATTTACTTAATGTAACCCTCTTCTTATATTTAGGTAGGGCATGGGATGGTCAACCTTTGGTGTACCCACCACCAAACCCTCTCCTTGTATTTCGGTAACGCATGGGATGGTCGGCCACTTTGGTGGACCCATCACCAAAATTAAAAAATGATGAATGGTTAGTGAGTTGAAGTCATGTGCAAGATTTCATAGCGTGTTAGATCATGTGCTACTAGAGTAAGTTAACTAGGTAGCAATCTTCCCTCCTTTCAAGCGAAAAAATGGGCCTGGATCAGGTCAAATTTCTAGGGGTAGCTTGAGTTGGGTATGGATCAAAGCTCCATGCATTTCAAATACTTACCCCAAAGGTTTTACCCCATTTTAAATCAACCCAAATGCTCAAAAAATCAATCAGACTTCTAGATCAATCCCAAATTCAAAAGTGTCCACTCCATATGTTAATGGTTTTTTGGAGGAGAGAAATTCAAACATTTATTGAAAATGAAAATGTTATGCTTTATTTTCAAATAAAATAATGATATAATAATAATAATAATAATAATAATAATAATAATAATAATTTAATTTTAAAATATTTATTGAAAATGAAAATGTTATGATTTGTCTTCTAATAAAATAATAATATAATAATAATAATAATTTTATTTTAAAATTAAGTTGAATTAAACATCAAATTGGTTTATGAATTTTTTTTGCTTATGAGATAAAATACTATTTTCACACAAAGATTTAATTATTAAAGTTTATAAACCTATACATATACTACTCTCTAGAAAAATTAAGAGGAATGCTTTATATAATGCATAGTACTACATATTAATTTAGAATGACTTTTTAACTTTATAACCTAGTAATTTAAAAATTTTAATTAAAAAAAAATAAAGCTTATACCATAATAATACATATTAACTAGTTACCTAGTAATAAAGCACGTTAACTTTTTTTTTCATAATAATGTACATTAATCTTAATCAAATCAAATACAACTTAAATTAACATAAATTACAAATTCTTTTTAAATAGAAAAACAACTTTAACGAGATAACAAGATCATGGCACAAGGAATTAGTTCAACCATCCATCTATTTCCACTCTAAAATAACAATCTAAAAAGAATGGTGACATCAAAGTAATACCATGTATCATTTTGAATCAAGCTACGGTTCAAATCTAATATGAGATTAGTGACCCTAGGTGCACAATCCCTTCAATGTGAAGATAGTTGATAAAATTGTGACTTATGTCACATCGCACACAACTACCAACAAACCTACCAACTACCAACTACCAATTGTGACTTATGTCGCATTGCACACAACTACCAAGTACTAATATGTCGCTGAAATATTGAGATTGTTGGTTTCTTCTCTTGGTTCTTTACTTCTTCTTGGGATGACCTGGGTTCGGATCTCAATAGGTTTCCAACAAAACACTCAAAAACTATCGGCCCTCCTGGTAAGACAGAAGGAAACATCGAGCATAGTGTGCACAGTGAAGTCTATAACTTTTATGGGTGATTGCAATACTTAGTTATTTGCAGTCTAGGAATGAGTTGGGATATGTGATTGTGTTCTTTCTTCCTTATGCGTCATCCTTGTTAATCATTCAAGTACTTCTATGATTTATTCATCTTTAAACCTATGCATGCATGTTGATATCGCTAATTTAACCATTCATTCATAAGCTAATGATGGTTGACCCAATTCATAAGCTAATTCATTCATTACTTTAATAATTTATTGAATGCAACCCTCTCCTTATATTTGGGTAACGCATGGGATGGCTGCCCCCTTTGGTGAACCCACCACCAAACCCCCTCCTTATATTTCGGTAACTCATGGGATGGTCGGCCACTCTGGTGGACCCATCACCAAAATTAAAAAATGATGAATGGTTAGTGATTTGAAGTCATGTGCAAGATTTCATAGCATGTTAGATCATGTGCTAATGGAGTAATTTAACTAGGGAGCAATCTTCCCTCTTTTCAGTCAAAAAAATGGGCCTGAATCGAGTCAGATTTTCAGGGGTAGCTTGAGTTTGGCATGGATCAAAGTTCCATGCATTTCAAATCCTTACTGCAAGGGTTTTACCCCATTTTAAACCAACCCAGATGCTTAGAAAATCAATCAGACTTCTAGATCAATCCCAATTTCAAAACTGCCCATTCCATGTGTTAATGGTCTTTTGGAGAAGAGCAATTCAAACATTTATTGAAAATGAAAATGTTATGCTTTATTTTCAAATAAAATAATCATATAATAATAATAATAATTTAATTTTAAAATATTTATTGAAAATGAATATGTTATGCTTTATTGAAAATGAAAATGTTATACTTTATTTTCAAATAAAATAATGATATAATAATAATAATAATTTTATTTTAAAATTAAGTTGAGTTAAACATCAAATTAGTTTATAAACTTTTTTTCCTTATGGGATAAGATACTATTTTCACACAAAAATATAATTATTAAAATTTATAAACCTATACATATACTACTCTCTAGATTTCAATATAATCAATAAGAAAAAAACTCATTATATACATCCGTGTTTGAAATAGAGGAATGATTTATATAATGCATAGTACTACATATTAATTAGAATGGTTTTTTAACTTTATAACATAGTAATTCAACATTTTTAATTAAAAAAATTAAAGCTTATAACATAATAATACACATTAACTAGTAATAAAGCATAATAAAGTACATTAATCTTAATCAAATCAAATATAAAAATATAACATAAATTACAAATTCATTTTAAATAGAAAAACAACTTTAACGAGATAACAAGATCATGACACAAGGAATTAGTTCAACCATACATCTATTGCCAATCTAAAATAACGATCTAGAAAGAATGGTGACATCAAAGTAATGCCATGTATCATTTTGAATCAACCTATGATTCAAATCAAATATGAGATTACTGACACTAGGTGCACAATCCCTTCATTGTGAATATAGTTGATAAAATTGTGACTTATGTCGCATTGCACACAACTACCATCAAAAATACCAACTACCAACTACCAATTGTGACTTATGCCACATTGCACACAACTACCAACTACCAATATGTCGCTAAAATATTGAGATTGTTGGTTTCTTCTCTTGGTTCTTTACTTCTTCTTGGGATGACCTAGGTTCGGATCTTAGCAGGTTTACAACAAAACACTCAAAAACTATCGGCCATCCTGGTAAGCCAGAAGGAAAAGTCACGCACTGGGTGCATAGTGCAGTCTCACTCGAGATAACGTTTATGGGTGATTGCAATACTAAGTTATTTGCAGTCTAGGAATGAGTTGGGATCTATCACTGTGTTCTTTCTTCCTTATGCATCATCCTTGTTAATCATTCAAGTACTTCTAAGATTTATTCATCTTCAAACCTATACATGCATGTTGATATTGCTACTTTAACCATTCATTCATAAGCTAATGATAAAAAAAATGTAAACATTCATTAAAAATCACATAGCGCACAAGGTTTACCATAGTTCACCCCCTCCTTGGGGTACGTCCACAAAGATATGGCTTCTCTTCTCTTTTAATTGTTCTGTTGCAAAAGATTGCACTGTACGCATTACATATTTAGTAACACAATCACGATCAAGGGTAAAAACCCTCTATGAGGATGACCAGATCACACCATGCTCCTTAGTTAGTTCCCTACCCACCTCCAAGTTAGTCATATCAGTGTGAGATTTGGATCACACTTCTTGCATTATGTTGGCTTGGAGTCTGTATAATGCCTTGTTGGGTATCTATGGAATGACTACTTCAAATTGCTCAATTTCCCCCATGGGTTTATGTGCAGTCTCTCGATCCATTATGATCATTTGGAAAGTGACTATGAATGTTTCCCTTCCTTGTACTACCAACTGTACTCTCTCCTCTCCTTCTTTCTTCGTAGGGGGTTGCTATGTCTTATCATGTCATTGTGTTATGGCCTGTGGTAATTATTGACTCCGTAATTGTTGTAGAGTGCCATGATCTCTTCTCTTTGTGCCTCTTCAATACACCCAACTGCTTCCCCCTTGTCTTCGAACTTGTCCACAACGAATTCAACATCATCCTCTGTCAGGGTGATTATTACGTATTTTGAGGTATGCTTCCTCTTTTTTCGCGTCTCATCTACCTCCCTTGTCTTCCTTTTCTTCTATCAGTGTTTTTCTCCATTACTTGTATCTTGTACCCTTTCTTCACCAGTATGTGATGTGTCTCCCTTTCTTGCATCCTCCTGAATTTTTGTCCTAGGCATTGTTGTTGTCCTCCTTAGTCATTTGGGCACTGCACTACTTCCCAATGGTTGATTCCACGATGCAACCTCTGTAGTGTTATCGGATGGGCTGTTTATTTTTACTGAAGAAAAATTCTTCAATATTTCCCTTGGGCTTGGTGGTTTGTGTCGTGGTTGGCTTTGTTGTTGGTTTTTCTACTAGCATCTTCCACTGTGCTGGAAAATCTCTGATTATCCAGTCAATTTCTACCTTTGTGACACAATATTGCATCTCCAATAAATTTCTAACTTTGTGACACAATATTGTTTCTTGAGTGAGGATGACATGTTCTAGTTTGAATTTGGAATACTTGTCATCATAAGTGGTCACTAACTGAGCATCCAACAGGTCCACCTAGGTTTTGCGTGCGTAGGAGATGACTAGGTTCGGCACATCCAATGGAAAACTCGGTAAGAGTCAACAGAGATATCAACCAATCAAAACAGGCCATTCAAGCTCTAAACACATGCAAGAGACAGAATCGATCTTCAACGGTGAATATGTGGCCTCCTCCTCCATATCAACGGTTTCGTGTCATTCAAGACTTCAAAGACATGACAAAAAGGTGTTTTGTCATGGAGTCCCTAACTCTAATGCTAATCGCCATCGGCGTCTTCTCTATCTCCTAGATTGACAGTCCTCACATGATTTCGGACCGCCCCGACCATTTTACCTTTAACGTTGGGGGGTGTCTGAAATGGTGGTTTCCCCGTGCTTGGGCCCACCTAAGGTGGTGCCTCCTGATGGTTTCACCCCCC
>JASDQU010309212.1:15400-25675 GCA_032191745.1 Picea mariana
ATATATATATATATATATATATATTTCTCTGTGTTTTTTTTTTCATACAAGGAAACAATAAAAAAACCATGCAGCATTATTTCTTATAGATTTTCTTAGAATCTCTCAAAAATAAGACAAACAATCAAGGTAGGAACAAAAAATTACATCAGTAATATAGGGAATATAAAACAGATTAATAAGACAACATATTAACTCTCTAACGCTGCAGCCTATAGGCGGCTCCTCTGATTTTGATGCATATTAGTATCTAATTATTTTCTAGGCCTCTACTTGTGGTCCATCCAACCTTCTCTGCTATAGGAGTGTTTATTCTTCCTATCCTTTTACATAGGATTGGTCTCTGCTTCATTGTCTAGGGTTTATGTCTTTGGGTTTTCCTCTTTGTTTTGTTAAGTTTTTCCATTTCATGTGGTGCCTTAGGCACTCCCATATTGACATTGTTATTTGAGTCCATTGACTTAATTTGGTTAATTTGTGGATATTAGTGATACAGAGAGTTGACTCTAATGTCAATAAGATATAAATGAAAAAGAAAACAAGCCAACATTTTATTAATTACAGTAATATAAAAGAAAAAAAAAATTACAGTAATAAAAAAAAAAAAAGAACTTAGATCTATTTTTACTCAGAATTTCTTTCTTAAGTGGTGAGAGGTTTGCCATTAGAATTTTTTTTTTGTACCTCCTAATATTTAACAAATTCAAAATTAAGATGGATTTAAGAGAATATAGTTTCTTACCTTCTTTTTCTCTAAAGCAAGATAACAAGAATTACTTAACAAACAGTCTGAAGCAAGATAACAAGAATTGATTAACAAACAGTCTGAAGCAAGATAACAAGAATTGCTTAACAAACAGTCTGAAGCAGGGGAAGAAAAACTTTATTTACTATTTACTATTTACTATTTATTGCAGGCCTGGTATGAATGGTTTCATAGGAAAGTTGATGTTGCTCATGCTAAAGAACGCATTTGGATAATGAGGATTATGTAGACTGCTGCTGTAACCATTTTTCGGCTTTGGTTATCACCTCTTGCAGTTTCTGTTGTATCCTTTGGCTCATGCATACTGATGCAGATAGAGCTTACTCCATTTTTTAATTTTTTTTTCCTCCCATTTATATGCATATATCTTTTCTTTTTACATTTGTGTTAAAAATTTCTGTGCTTGGCTTGCAGGTTAAGTGGAGCTTAGGTAGAGCTGGATCTTGGCCCAGATTTACATCTAATTAAGGGTTTGGGTAGGTGGGTAGGCCCTTGGCTCCAGATTTTGAACCAGGGCTCTGATACCATGTATAGTGACCGTATTAATTTAAGTCTATTAATTCCATAAATTGAAACAGTAACTTCTACTTTTACACAGAAAACTCAGTAATTTCTTTTAATTCAACATATACGCATGTTAAATTAATCAATGAACAACAATTTCATAATAGAATAAAAATTACTTAACAGAATAATACAAATTTACCTCTTCCTGATGCTAATTTCTCCGTTGACCCGGTAGTCTAGCCCGTTGCTTTGCTGTTGCCTGATGTGCTGAGCTAGGAGCAGCCTCTCCGGCTTCCTAGCTCCAGGATACCATAAGGCTATCCTGGCCCCCGTGCCCAAAACCCCCAGCAAACCGGTGCCCCCCGTAATGATCCTCCCAAACTGCAGAACTCCAACTCAGAACCAGAAAATCCAAACCCCGAAACCAGAACTCTCTCCCTCTCCAAAAATGCCTCATCCTCCCCCTCATGCCCCCCCGTAAGACTCCTCCCGTCATATTCCCCCTTCACCAACCCTTTCCTCCTCATTAATTTCCTTATCCTTACATTCATTATCTTATCTCTTTATTTAATGTCTTATCCCCTCCATATACGTAAATCATTTAAACAAATTAAAATTATTAACCCTCTTAAATTTATCACCCATGACATTGAATGTGATAGGTAATTAATTAATTAATTAATCAAAATTATAACAATTAATTAATTAATTAATATTTAATTAATATTATTATGCCAATCTTTGTTTCATTAAAACCATGTTAGAACAATTAATTACCTAATTAATTTTGCTTAATAATCCCTAAGCATATATTCAACTAGGGTTGTTACACATAGTGTTATCATTGCACCGTGGAAAATAAAGCTGTATTATCACACTGTGAAGAACATAGCCCTATCATCGAACTATGAATAAAATATCCTTATCTTCTCACTATGACGAAGATATCCTGCAATGTGATGAACATAACCTCATCATCCCAATGTGATGCAAACATCATGTCCTCGCAATGTGGTGCAAATATCCTATCATCACAATGTGATGAACTTAGCCTTATTGTCGCTATGCGTAGAACATAGACTTGTCGTTGCTATGTTCTCAACATACCCTTGTCATCACACTATCAGAATCATAGCCTTGCCATTGCATTGTGACGAACATAGCCTTGTCATCACAATTTGATGAACATAGCCTTCTCATATCTATGTGATGAACACAAACTTGGCATCAGAATGTGATGAACATAGCCTCGTTGTCGCAATGTGATGCAAATTTCATGTCTTCGCAATGTGATGCAAAAATCATGTCATTGTAATATAATGCAAATACCATGCCATCACAATGTGACGTAAATATCATGTCGTTGCAATGTGACGCAAATATGATGTCATCATAATGTGATGTAAATATCATGCTATCACAATGTGACGCAAATATCATGTCATCGCAATATGATGCAAATATTGTGTCATCGCAATGTGACGAAAATATCATGTCGTAACAATCCAACAACCATTGCCTTGTTGACCCAATGTCACGGCCATATCATTTTCATTGCATTGTGATGAACATATCTCCCTCATCACAAAGTGAAGAAAATATCTTGTGATCGTAATCTGACGAAAATATCTTGTCATCATAATGTGACAAACATAACCTTGTGATGACTAGGCTATGACCTCATTTAATTTAGACAATGCCATTATACATTTACATAACTTAATACTTTAATTTAGACATTGCATTAATGTAATAATGCATTATTAATGTATTAATATTTTAATAATGTATTACTACTTTATTAATGTCTTAATGGATTAATACTTTAGCAATGTATTAATTAAGAAAGTATTAATGTATTAATTAATTAATACATTATAGTATACATTAATGTATTAACATATTAATTAATTAATACATTATAGTATATATTAATGTATTAATGTCATTAGTAGTCATGATCATGGCTAGCCATGATTTTCTACATACAACAATTGTCAAAGATGACTAACCATTGTATTAATAGTTTAGTAATGTATTAATAATACATTACTACTTTAATAATATGTTTATTAAAGTATTAATACTTTAATAATACTTTAATATTTATTAATGTATTAATACTCTAATAATATTTTTTTAACACATTATTTTATTAGTGTATTAATACTTTAACAATATATTAACATATTAATTATTTAATAAAGTGCATTATTAATGTATTAGTTCTTTAATAGGTTACATTATACATTAATGTATTAATTAATTAATACGTTACATTATTAATGTATCATATAATAATTATTAATAATGTGTTAATACTTTATTAAAGTATTACTATTTAATATATTGTTAAAGTATTATTTTATTTGTGTACAAATACTTTAGTAAAGTTTTAATGTATTAATAATTTATTATGTATTTATTAATTGATTATCAATATATCAATCAATTAATATGTTACATTACACAAATGTAAATTAATACTTTAATTTATAAATTAATAAATCATTAATTTATATACGTTAATATAATATATTAATATGTTACATTAATACATTATAATTATATATTAGAGTAAAGTACTAATTAGTTAACATATTAATGGTCATTCTCAAGGCATGTTGGCAGTGAACTAGCAAGAACCACTTTATAAAAGTGGTTAATATGCGTAGATCTTAGGTTGGAAAAGTGAAAAATGGTGTCCATTTGTCTATATCAACCACTTTTATAAAGTGATTGTATTTTAAATTTTTAATTGTATTTTTGAAAATTTTAATATATGAATGTTTTATTAATGTATTTATTAATATCATTTTGATGTATGGTTGTTTTATTAATCTATTAAATTAATAATATTTTAATACTTTATTAATTTTTTTATTATTATTTAGCTAATTCTTTAATGATTAATATATTATTATTATTATTAATGTATTTCTTCATTAATATAATAATATAGTTGTTTAATGTTTGTTTTTATGTAATAATGTTTTTTACATTATTAATTTATTAATGTTTTAATTTATTTATAATTTAAATATCTTTTAATGTATAATATAGTAATGTATAAATTAATTAGTACAAGATATTAATAAGATATTTACTAATCAATATGTTACATTAAACATTAATGTATTGTATTGATAGTTACTTTATAAAATGTATCCATCATTATTTTATACATAATACTGTATTTTTCTATTATCATTAATATTTTAACATAATAAGTATTTTTATATTATCATATTAATTAATTAATCATTTATATATGATTAATTAATATTTGATCACTTTTTTACAGTGATGTAATATTGTTTTTATATATTATTAATGTATTATTAATTTATTAATATAACAATCTATTTATACTTTAATAATATATTTAAAAAATTTAATCAATTAATTAATAAATAAATATGTTATTTTTTAATGTGTTTAGTTTAGTATTAATTTATTATTATCAAGAGGTTACTTTCTTATTATTATTTAATTTATTATTTTTATGTGGTATTTAATTGAATATTAATTAATTATGATCAATTATTAATTAATATTTTATTTATTATTAATATCAATTAATAATTAATAACTAATTTATTATTAATTAATAATTTCAATTAATTAGTTATAATTAATTAATTATTAACAATTAAAAATTTAATTATTATAATTTAATAAATTATTAATAATTAGTTAATAAATTTAAAGATATTTAATTTTGATTTATTAATTTTTTATTACATTCAAAATGTATAAATTTATTAATTGTCGTTTAAGACATGTTGGTCCTCAACTAGCAACAACCACATTTATGTAAAAAGTAGTTGATCATTTTTCACCTTTTAAAATTTAATGGCACCCATCGACGTATATCAATCACTTTTTACATAAATGTGGTTGTTGCTAGTAGTATTTACTGAATGTAACCCTCTTCTTATATTTGGGTAGGGCATGGGATGGTCGACCCCTTTGGTGGACCCACCACCAAACCCTCTCCTTATATTTCGGTAACGCATGGGATGGTCGGTCACTTTGGTGGACCCATCACCAAAATTAAAAAATGATGAATGGTTAGTGAGTTGAAGTCATATGCAAGATTTCAGAGCGTGTTAGATCATGTGCAAATGGAGTAAGTTAACTACGGAGCAATCTTTCCTCTTCTCAAGCGAAAAAATGGGCCTGAATCAGGTCAAATTTTCAGGGGTAGCTTGAGTTTGGTATGGATCAAAGTTCCATGCATTTCAAATACTTACCCCAAGGGTTTTACCCCATTTTAAACCAACCCAGATGCTCAAAAATCAATCAGACTTCTAGATCAATCCCAAATTCAAAACTGCCCACTCCATATGTTAATGGTCTTTTGGAGGAGAAAAATTCAAACATTTATTGAAAATAAAAATGTTATGGTTTATTTTCAAATAAAATAATGATATAATAATAATAATAATTTAATTTTAAAATATTTATTGAAAATGAAAATGTTATGCTTTATCTTAAAAAAATAATAATGATATAATAATAATAATAATTTTATTTTAAAATTAAGTTGAGTTAAACATCAAATTGGTTTATGAATTTTTTTTGCTTATGGGATAAGATACTATTTTCACACAAAGCTTTAATTATTAAAGTTTATAAACCTATACATATACTACTCTCTAGAAAAATTTAGAGGAATGCTTTATATAATGCATAGTACTACATATTAATTTAGAATGGTTTTTTAACTTTATAACATAGTAATTCAAAAAATTTAATTAAAAAAAAGTTAAAGCTTATACCATAATAATACATATTAACTAGTTACCTAGTAATAAAGTACATTAACTTTTTTTTGCATAATAATGTACATTAATCTTAATCAAATCGAATACAATGTAAATGAACATAAATTACAAATTCTTTTTAAATAGAAAAACAACTTTAACGAGATAACAAGATCATGGCACAAGGAATTAGTTCAACCATGCATCTATTTCCACTCTAAAATAACAATCTAAAAAGAATGGTGACATCAAAGTAATACCATGTATCATTTTGAATCAAGCTACGATTCAAATCTAATATGAGATTAGTGACCCTAGGTGCACAATCCCTTCAATGTGAAGATAGTTGATAAAATTGTGACTTATGTCACATCGCACACAACTACCAACAAACCTACCAACTACCAACTACCAATTGTGACTTATGTCGCATTGCACACAACTATGAAGTACTAATATGTCGCTGAAATATTGAGATTGTTGGTTTCTTCTCTTGGTTCTTTACTTCTTCTTGGGATGACCTGGGTTCGAATCTCAATAGGTTTCCAAAAAAAAACTCAAAAACTATCGGCCCTCCTGGTAAGCCAGAAGGAAACGTCGAGCACAGCGTGCACAGTGAAGTCTATAACTTTTATGGGTGATTGCAATACTTAGTTATTTGCAGTCTAGGAATGAGTTGGGATATGTGATTGTGTTCTTTCTTCCTTATGCATCATCCTTGTTAATCATTCAAGTACTTCTATGATTTATTCATCTTTAAACCTATGCATGCATGTTGATATTACTACTTTAACCATTTATTCATAAGCTAATGATGGTCGACCCAATTCATAAGCTAATTCATTCATTACTTTAATCATTTACTGAATGCAACCCTGTCCTTATATTTGGGTAACGCATGGGATGGTTGCCCCCTTTGGTGGACCCACCACCAAACCCTCTCCTTATATTTCGGTAACACATGGGATGGTCGGCCACTCTGGTGGACCCATCACCAAAATTAAAAAATGATGAATGGTTAGTGAGTTGAAGTCATGTGCAAGATTTCATAGCATGTTAGATCATGTGCTAATGGAGTAAGTTAACTAGGGAGCAATCTTCCCTCTTTTCAGTCAAAAAAATGGGCTTGAATCGGGTCAAATTTTCAGGGGTAGCTTGAGTTTGGCATGGATCAAAGTTCCATGCATTTCAAATCCTTACCCCAAGGGTTTTACCCCATTTTAAACCAACCCAGATGCTCAGAAAATCAATCAGACTTCTAGATCAATCCCAATTTCAAAACTGCCCATTCCATATGTTAATGGTCTTTTGGAGAAGAGCAATTCAAACATTTATTGAAAATGAAAATGTTATGCTTTATTTTCAAATAAAATAATGATATAATAATAATAATAATTTAATTTTAAAATATTTATTGAAAATGAATATGTTATGCTTTATTAAAAATGAAAATGTTATACTTTATTTTCAAATAAAATAATGATATAATAATAATAATAGTTTTATTTTAAAATTAAGTTGAGTTAAACATCAAATTAGTTTATGAAATTTTTTTTCTTATGGGATAAGATACTATTTTCACACAAAGATATAATTATTAAAGTTTATAAACCTATACATATACTACTCTCTAGATTTCAATATAATCAATAAGAAAAAAACTCATTATATACATCCCTGTTTGAAATAGAGGAATGGTTTATATAATGCATAGTACTACATATTAATTAGAGTGGTTTTTTAACTTTATAACATAGTAATTCAATATTTTTAGTTAAAAAAAATTAAAGCTTATAACATAATAATACACATTAACTAGTAATAAAGCATAATAATTTTCTTTTTGCATAATAAAGTACATTAATCTTAATCAAATCAAATACAAAAATACAACGTAAATTAACATAAATTACAAATTCATTTTAAATAGAAAAACAAATTTAACGAGATAACAATATCATGGCACAAGGAATTAGTTCAACCATACATCTATTGCCAATCTAAAATAACGATCTAGAAAGAATGGTGACATCAAAGTAATGCCATGTATCATTTTGAATCAACCTATGATTCAAATCAAATATGAGATTACTGACACTAGGTGCACAATCCCTTCAATGTGAATATAGTTGATAAAATTGTGACTTATGTCGCATTGCACACAACTACCATCAAAACTACCAACTACCAACTACCAATTGTGACTTATGCCACATTGCACACAACTACCAACTACCAATATGTCACTAAAATATTGAGATTGTTGGTTTATTCTCTTGGTTCTTTACTTCTTCTTGGGATGACCTGGGTTTGGATCTTAGCAGGTTTACAACAAAACACTCAAAAACTATCGGCCCTCCTGGTAAGCCAGAAGGAAACGTCACACACTGGTTGCATAGTGCAGTCTCACCCGNTATCAGCCCTCCTGGTAAGCCAGAAGGAAACGTCACGCACTGGTTGCATAGTGCAGTCTCACCCGAGATAACATTTATGGGTGATTGCAATACTAAGTTATTTGAAGTCTAGGAATGAGTTGGGATCTGTGACTGTGTTCTTTCTTCCTTATGCATCGTCCTTGTTCATCATTCAAGTACTTCTATGATTTATTCATCTTTAAACCTATACATGCATGTTGATATTGCTACTTTAACCATTCATTCATAAGCTAATGATAAAAAAAAAGTAAACATTCATTAAAAATCATATAGAGCACAAGGTTTACCATAGTTCGCCCCCTCCTTGGGGTATGCCCACAAAGATCTATCTTCTCTTCTCTTTTAATTGTTCCGCTACAAAAGCTTACAATGCACGCATTACATATTTAGTAATACAATCACGATTGAGGGTAAGAACCCTCTATGAGGATGACTAGATCACACCATGCTCCTCAGTTAGTTCCCTACCCACCTCCAAGTTAGTCGTATCCGCATGAGCTTTGGATCACACTTCTTGCATTATGTTGGCTTGGAGTCTGTATAATGCCTTGTTGGGTATCTATGGAATGACTAATTCAAATTGCTCAATTTCCCCCATGGGTTTATGTGCAGTCTCTCGATCCATTCTGATCATTTGGAAAGTGACTATGAATGTCTCCCTTCCTTGCACTACCAATTGTACTTTCTCCTCTCCTTCTTTCTTCATAGGGGGTCACTATGTATTATCACGTCATTGCGTTATGGCCTGTGATAATTCTTGACTCCATAATTGTTGTAGAGTGTCATGATCTCTTTTCTTTGTGCCTCTACAATACAGACAACCGCTTCCTCCATGTCTTCGAACATGTCCGCAACGAATTCAACATCATCCTCTGTCAGGGTGATTATTAGGTATTTTGACATATGCTTCCTCTTTTTTCGTGTCTCATCTACCTCCATTATCTTCCTTTTCTTCTATCAGTGTTGTGCTCCACTACTTGTAACTTGTACCCTTTCTTCACCAGTATGTGATGTGTCCCCTTTTCTGGCATCCTCCTCACTTTTTTTCCTAGGAATTGTTGTTGTCCTCCTTAGTCTTTTTGGAAGTGCACTACTTCCCGATGGTTGATTCCAAGATGCAACCTCTGTAGTGTTATTGGATGGGCTATTTATTTTTACTGAAGAAAAATTCTTCTGTCTTTCCCTTGGGCTTAGTGGTTTGTGTCGTGGTTGGATTTGTTGTTGGTTTTTCTACTGGCATCTTCCACTGTGATGGAAAATCTCTGATTATACAGTCAATTTCTACCTTTGTGACACAATATTGCATCTCTATTCAATTTCTAACTTTGTGACACAATATTTTTTCTTGAGTGAGGATGACATGTTCTGGTTTGAATTTGGAATACTCGTCATCATAAGTGGTCACTAATTGAGCATCCAATAGGTCCACCTAGGTTTTACGTGCGTAGGAGATGACCAGGTTCAACACATCCAATGGACAACTCAGTAAGAGTCAACAGAACTACCAACTGATCAAAACAGGCCATTCAAGCTCTAAACGCATGCAAGAGACAAGATCGATCTTCAACGGTGAATATGTGGCCTCCTCCTCCAGATCAATAGTTTCCTGTCATTCAAGACTTCAAAGACATGATGAAAAGGTGTTTTGTCATGGAGTCCCTAACTCCAATGCTAATCGCCATCGGTGTCTTCTCTATCTCCTATATTGACGGTCCTCACATGATTTCGGACCGCCCCAACCATTTTACCTTTAATGGTGGGGGGCATCTGAAAAGGTGGTTTCCCCGTGCTCGGGCCC
>JASDQU010309212.1:41080-60083 GCA_032191745.1 Picea mariana
ATAGATTGTCAATATGAGAGCACTAGTGAGAGAACTAGGGTAAGGTGAGTTTCTCTATACAAAAATATTTCCTCAACTTGACCCAATAAATGCTCAGTGAGCTTCAAAAAATGTTACTAAAAATGCTCTAGTGAGTTTTAGGTGAAATTTCAACTTTCACCAAGTTACAATCTGGGACCACTAGAAAGTGTGCTAGGCCAGGGGAATTTGATCTATGAAAAAAATAATCTTAGAGTCCTCCAATAAGTTTCTTAACGAGCTTGACAAGTTCATGTCTGTGCAACGACAAATTTCATGTACAACGGAAAATAGAAATCGTGCAGTGGCAATATTTCAACTAGCTTTGATTCCATTGCTTATTTTTATGATTCTCAGCTCTTGATATTTATTTCCTTATTATTTCATAACAAGATTAACTTTCATACAACATTCATCATATAAGAATTATATAGTGAAAATATCAAATGTAATATTGCAGTGGAAATAAAAAGATCTAGAAATATTAACTGGGCACAATAGAAACAAGAACACAACACTAGAACACAAGAGTTTATTCCAGGAAACCCAAGCTTGGGAGAAAACCCAACAACCTTTTTTATAGAAGAATTTGTTCCAAGATATTACATGTAAATCACCATCAATAGCCAAAATACCATACATAGAACATCCTCCCCAAGGCTAGCATCTCCAAGACCTAACACCTCAATAAGATGACCAATAGCAAACAAGAATATCCTTCCCAAGTGTGGAGCACTCACCAGGATACCAGAAACCTAGAAACAATGAAAATCCCACAACTGAAGTTGCCAGTTGTCTAGTGCGCATTGTAGAAGGAGTTGTGTGACTGTCCAAATGAAATGACCCAATCATGTATGTATACTAATTTGGGAGCCTGTATAGGGCCAAACTCTTATTGTGTCTTCAAATTTACTTTATTATTTCTATCTATCACTTGTGGGGCTGACTTCTCTTATTGGATCTTCAACTTCTTCTCGAGGATTCTACAATGGTGAACATGGGTCTTCTTTTACTTTCTTGTGGAGAATGACTGCCCAAAGTTGCAAATCTTGAAAAACCATCAACAACTATATTGTACAATGCACCATTGGAGAACCTATAGTGGATGATCTACTTCTTGGCCTAACAAAAATGTTATATTAATTATATCTACAAAAAATCCAGGAACTATCTATATGCTACATGAGCTTCAAGGGTATAACACATTTACACTAATTGAAGATAACATAGTTCTACTAGTTTTTGGAAAAAAGAAGGTATAAAAAACAAATTCACTTATGCTCATGAAAAATGATGTAACTTATCTTTCACTTTCCATGTTCTCTTATTGTGCACTCAAAAAAAGTGGAGAAGCTTTGATTTGGCTTTTCTGTAAAGGGTTTAAACCCTGATATTGCTTTCTACTGAAATCATCTAATCTATCTTGTTTATCTTGGGAGGGGTAATTAGTTTTGTATGTATATGTAAACTAGAAAGTGTGCATCGGATACTAATGCCATTAAATAATTTAATCATGTAGCAAACAATTTTCTTTGTAAACTAATTTGTTCAAATTTTATGATTAAAAGAATATTTTGATAAAATAAATTTACAAGCTGAATTTTTTTTATATACAAATAAGATTTTAGATGCCTATTTTTCTTGACCTTTATAACAATTCCAACTTATTATTTTAGTTATCAATACAGATCTTTCAAAATTTTTAAAAATATACACCAAAAGCCAAATTTTGTATTCATAAAACAAAAATGTTTAGTCATGTACATAGAAGGCTGGTGTGTTGTAAAAAAACCAAAGAGACTTTGAAATGTATGCTTCACATTTAATCTCTTTGAAGCTTAAAAGATGGATCTATATTATGGACAAATTTTGAAGTAGTAACAATGAACAATCTAATGAAAATATGTGCACCAAGTTTAATTAACCTCTAACCCCAATTTTAATTTTAATTCCACATGGCAATTTAGATTTGAATATCATCTGTAATAGGTTGACTTAAATACAATTCATAAATTGAGATTTTTACTTTTGAAATTTTCTTTGGCTTGGCCTAACTTAAATTTTGATTACATTGCACAATATATATTTTACTTATGAGGTTTTGAAGTTTTTTTAACTTGGCTTAACTTTTAAGAGTCCAACATATTTTAATGAAATTGCTTTTGATATAACATCTTTGATATTCACTGTAATCACTTCTTCTCATTTTAATTTACTTTGCACACACATAACAATTTTGATATAACACCTTTAATATTCACTGTAATCACTTCTTCTCATTTTGATGTACTTTGCACACACATAACAATTTTGATATAACACCTTTTATATTTACTGTAATCACTTCTCCTCATTTTGATTTACTTTGCACACACATAACAATTTTGATATAATACCTTTAATATTCACTATAATCACCTCTTCTCACTTTGATTTACTTTAGACACACATAACACCCCACACACATAACACACTTTTGATATAACACCTTTGATATTCACTGTAATCACTTTTTCTCACTTTGATTTGTTTTACGCACAGACATAATACCCCACGCACAACCTTCAAATCCGCTCAACTCTCCTGGTTTGTATCTTTTACATCGACTGCATCCACTTCAACAATATTTGTGTCACCGACCTTCTGCTCCTCCTGTAGCTTCTGCTTTTTCTAGTAATCCTTGATTGCCTCCTCCATCTTTGTGACCTTCCACTTCACTTATAACATCCTGCTGCTTCTTCCCTCCATCTTTGTGACCTTCCACTTCACTTATAACATCCTGCTGCTTCTTTGTTTCAGGTTTAATTTCAATATTCACAAACTCATTAACCTCCTGCTTCTTCTTCGTTTGAGTTTCAATTTCAGTATCCACAAACTCGTCCATGGGTTTCTCGCTCAACTCTCTTGGCTCTATATCTTTTATATCGATTGCATCATGCCCCTCCATTGGCTCTATATCTTTTATATCGATTGCATCATGCCCCTCTCTTGGCTCTTCGCTCAATTATATCCTGAGCAGGATTAGGAATCCAGGAGCTCATCTGATTTGCCTCGTTTGAAGCCTTGCTGCTTCAAACGAGTTCATGAAAAGAATTAGAACACTTGTGGAGCTGCCTGCAGCTGGTCCATTCTAATTCCCCTATCTCCATAATGAACACCAGCAGCATTGAGATTAGGATGGTTTTATTGAATGCTGCATAGGTGTAGATAATCCAGGCCGAACAATATCGCCAATGTAGGCAGCGCGATTATTTTCTGATTGACCTCTTCGTTTTAGCCTGCCACCCACTTTGTTGTGAGATTGAATATTCTCTCGTTTTAGCCTGCCACCCACTCTGTTGTGAGATTTAATATCCTCTAGACTTGCTTGTTGCAATTTAATATCCTCGAGAGTGCTAATTTGGGATTGAGGACGGGACATTGGCTGCATCATTTTTGCGGAATTAAACATATCATTGTTCGACATGTAGCCCCTCTGAAATTGACCATATCCATTCATTTGGGATTGGCCACCAGAAAATCCATTAAAGTGAGTATTAGGATTCGCTGTCACAGGCCCTGTGCTGCTTTGAACGGGTGTGTGTGTGGGACTATCAGGATTTGAATAATACCATGTTGTACCTCATCCTAGTCCTCGTGTGGGTGTGGGTGTGGGTGTGGGTGTGGGAGTAGTGCC
Organism: Picea mariana; assembly: GCA_032191745.1. Classification (NCBI taxonomy): domain Eukaryota; kingdom Viridiplantae; phylum Streptophyta; class Pinopsida; order Pinales; family Pinaceae; genus Picea; species Picea mariana. The sequence goes on from JASDQU010309212.1 coordinate 44,775, forward strand.
TCCTCCTAGTCCAGCTGCCGGTGTAAAAGTACTTGATCTAAGCCCTTCTCGGTTCTGTGAAAACTGTGGAGTAAGGAATGGAGGGGCTGAAGGTGACGAATATGTGCCTGAGTATCTTCCAATTCTTGCGGCAATGGCGGGCTTTGCCTGATGCAATAACCATTCTATTGTCTTTGGCTCTTTTGGAAGCCCAGCAAATGGGTGAGATTTAAAAAGACCTTGGATGCCATGGGCAATATACAATCAACGGTTTGCCCGCCTCTGTCGAAGCCCAGCTCTCTGGTCAGCTCTTGCAAACGCCCTGTTTGATTTGGCAATAACCAATCCACCTGTCTGCGTGCATTCTGGAAGTCTGGGACTGTTTGGCTAGGACCATTTCAAAAATGATGAATGGTTAGTGAGTTGAAGTCATGTGCAAGATTTCATAGCGTGTTAGATCATGAGGTAATGGAGGAAGTTAACTAGGGAGCAATCTTTCCTTTTTTCAAGCAAAAAATGGGCTTGAATCAGGTCATGAGAGGTAGCTTGACTTTGACTTGGATCAAAGTTTCATGCATTTCAAATCCTTACCCCCTGGATTTTACCCCATTTTAAACCAACCCAGTGCTAGAAAATCAATCAAACTTCTAGATCAATCCCAAATTCAAAATTGTCCACTCCATGTGCTAATGGTCTATTGTAGGAGAACAATTCAAACATTTATTGAAAATGAAAATGTTATGCTTTATTTTCAAATAAAATAATGATATAATAATAATAATAATATAATTTTAAAATATTTATTGAAAATGAAAATGTTATGCTTTATTTCAAATAAAATAATGATATAATAATAATAATTTAAATTTAAAATTAAGTTGAGTTAAACATCAAATTGGTTTGTGAAATTTTTTTGCTTATGGAATAAGATACTATTTTCATACACAGATTTAATTATTACTATTTATAAACCTATACATATACTACTCTCTAGATTTGAACTTGTGACCTCTTAAGAGGAAAGACAAGTTTTCACACAAGGATTTAATTATTAATGTTTATAAACTTATGCATATACTACTCTCTAGATTTGAACTAGTGACCTCTTAAGAGGAAACACAAGTTCTTAACCATTAGGCTCACTCACGTTGTATAATCTCTAAGAAAAAAACTCATTATATACATCCATGTGTGAAATAGAGGAATGCTTTATATAATCCATAGTACTACATATTAATTAAAATGGTTTTTAAACTTTATAACATAGTAATTCAACATTTTTAATTAAAAAAAATTAAAGCTTATAACATAATAATACATATTAACTAGTAATAAAGCACATTATTTTTTTTCAGCATAATAAAGTATATTAATCTTAATAAAATCAAGTACAACTTAAATTAACATAAATTACAAACTCTTTTTAAATAGAACAACAACGTTAACGAGATAACAAGATCATGGCACAAGGAATTAGTTCAACAATACATCTATTGCCAATCTAAAACAACGATCTACAAAGAATGGTGGCATCAAAGTAATACTATGTATCCTTTTGAATCAAGCTATGATTCAAATCAAATATGAGATTAGTGACCCTAGGTGAGCAATCCCTTCACTGTTAAGATAGCTTATAAAATTGTGACTTATGTCGCATTGCATACAACTACCAAGCAAGCAATGATGCCCAATTGTAATAAGAGGTGAGCTCTTTTTTTCCATAGAAGAAAAGCATGAATTCTATTTTTAGTTGAATGGATAATTACATTCTTTAGGTACCTTTGACACTTGTCCCAAAGATTTGTCCAAAATAATTATCTTTTCAGACTCAGATTCGACTTCTACTTGTAATCATTCAAAAATATAATGACCTCCCATGATACAAAAGGTCTTAAAACGAAGTTCATTTTAAAATTTTACTCCAATCACTGAACTTTATACATACCCTTACATAAGAAACTTATATTCACTATTAAAATTTTAACAATACAGTAAAAGATAACATTTAGCACCAGTAACTGAAACCTTCAAAGACTATTATGTTGAGTTCTGATAAAATATGTGTATACAATCAATCCATGAAATAATTTGAAAGAGCCTTGAGACTGGTTTCATTTGATATGCTAATGGCATGAGAGCATCGTTCTGAATCAAATTTACACCTCTCATCTAGTTGACAATAAGTAGAGAATACCCAAAAACCTACATACAATCAATTCATTTCAAAATTGCCAATTTTAGAAGACTTCTTATAGCTAATAGTTTAGTTGAATCATTTACTTTTAGAGCTAAAACTGCTTTGAATTTGATGAAATTACTTTCAGAAAAAATAAAATTCCATCAGCATTGCTAAAATATTGAGATTGTTGGTTTCTTTTCTTGGTATTTTACTTAGTCTTGGGATGACCTAGGTTCAAATCTCAACATGTTTCCAACAAAACACTAAAAAACTATCAGGCCTCCTGGTAATCCAGAAGAAAACGCCGCGCACAGGGTACACAGTGTAGTCTCACCCGAGATATATTTTACGGGTGACTGCAATACTCAATTATTTGCAGTCTAGGAATGAGTTGGGATCTGTTATTGTGTTCTTTCTTCCTTATGCATCATACTTGTTAATCATTCAAGTACTTCTATGATTTATTCATATTAAAACCTATACATGGATGTTGATATCACTACTTTAACCATTCATTCATAAGCTAATTATCAACAAAAAGTAAACATTCATTAACAATCACATAGAACACAAGGTTTACCTTGGTTCACCCCCTTCTGGGGCTATGGCTGCAAAGATATGGCTTATCTTCTCTTTTATGTGTTCTGCTGCAAAATCTTTCATCGCGCACATTACATATTTAGTAATACAATCAAGATTGAGGGTAAGAACCCTCTATGAGGATTACTATATCACACCATGCTCCTCAGTTAGTCCCCTACCCACCTCCAAGTTAGTCGTATCCGCACGGGCTCTAGATTTCACTTCTTGCATTATGTTGGCTTGGAGTTCGTATAATGCCCTGGCGGGTATCTATGCCATGACTACTTCAAATTTCTCAATTTCCCCATGGTTTTCTATGCAGTCTCTCAATCCATTATGATCATTTGGCAAGTGACTGTGAATGTCTCCCTTCCTTGCACTACCAACTCAGTTGTCTCCTCTCCTTCTTTTTGTGTAGGGGGTCTCTATGTCTTATCATGTCGTTGTGCTCTGGACTATTGATCTAGGTGGATATCAGTGGCCACCCACCTTTTCCAACTGTTTCAAAACAATTTTTTGGCAATTTTGGTAATTTACTATTTTTAGTAGTTTTTCGGGTCCTGAAACTTCTAGAGCTATTTTGAGGCCCTAAACAACATTTTTTCGGAAAACAGGGAGCAACATGGAAGTTCCTTTGATGTTGCTCACACAAAAGTTGTATTCCTCGTATAGATATTTCTAACGAGGTATTGAGTGTGTAAAGCAAAGATCATATGAAAAAGTTACAACCCTGGGAAGTTGATGTATTGACTTACCCAAACGGGGCCCACATGAATTTTGGCGCTTCAGCTCCTAGGGTTAGGCTTTTCAATGTCTAGGGTTTTTGACATTCCTGTTTATTGTAAAAAGGCCTTCAGAGCCTCATTGTAACCATGTTCTTTCAAATGAGCACAAGTGTCACATCTCTTCTCAGAGATAAGCCGCCACCATTCCAACAATCTTGTTTTCTGCTGCATTTTAGAGTTTGAGCTTATTTCCTTATTGAATAAAAAACCAATTTTATTGTATCTCTATTATTTTGTGTTAATCACCTGTTAATAATCTGTATTCATTTCGTTCTTCTCATAAAATATGGATCATTGGTATGACAATGGTCTTCCCCTTGTTGTCTTAATGCATGTCCCCAATGACGTCGGAGTACAAAGAGTTGGCTCTCAAGCTTGTTTCTCTTGAGGACAAAATCTCTCGCACACCCAAGAGAACTCTCATGGCAGGAGAAAAGAAAGATGACGGGACATGACATCCTTTCAAAATGTTGCTTGAGAAATCCCTCACGCAACAGAGGAACAAGATGATGGATAGTTTCATGCAAATCCTTTGGCGGCTACCAACAGGTGACGCATCTTCTTCGAGCGGAGGCCCTGCCCCCTTCAAGGTACAAATAAAATTTGATATTCCTATATTTGAAGGTTGGATAGATGCAGATGTTGTAGACAAGTGGTTGAATCTACTAGAAGGGTATTTTCCTATCCATAACTTTTCGAATAGAGAAAAGATTACTTTTGCGCTCCTTAAAGCCGTTCCCCATGTCGAAGATTGGTGGGAAAATTTTTGTGAGAAAAAGAAAACAGAGGAACCTTCATTATTTACAGTCAAGGTCACCTAGGAATCCTTCAGGGATGCTATTAAGGAGCAATACTACCCTGTCGGAAGTTATGATGACTTGTATACAAAATGGACCACACTGCGGCAAGAAAGAGACCAAGCAGTGCCAGATTTCACAAATATCTTCCATACCTTACGCACCAATATGGGTATCAAATATTCAAAGCGACATTTGGTGTTGAAGTATCATGGTGCTTTGAATAGATACATCCAAACCAAAATGGAATTTCTGGACATCTCATCTTTGGGTGTGGCCTATCGATATGCCGTCAAAATTGAGCAGAAGCTCAAAAAAAATACATGACAATTTGGGCCTAGGAACCCCACACAACAAAAGCCAAGAAAGGGTGGCCCCCACCCACGAAAAAAAAAGGATAGAGAAAATATGGAAAGTATCAGGACAACCAGTCCAAGACGTAAGCAAAGAAGGACACCAGAAAGACAAGGAAAGACACCATGAAGTGGTGCGAATTCCATAAGAGACCTTGGTATAACACTGTTGACTGCCACTCAAAGAAATCTCTGGTGGCCGAAGTGAAATCCTCTGAATCAGATGGAGGTTCTGACTCTAAGTTAGAACTAGAAAGGGGAAGATGGATGATTGAAGCGGAACCCAATGCCATTGTTGCTACCACCAAGCTTGAGCCTGGTGAACCAGCTGAGCCAGAATAAGGAGATCTCCTTTTCCATTCACAGATGTGTGTAAAAGGCACCCCAATGCACTTCATCATTGATAGCGATAGCTAGAAAAAAATCATCTTAGCAGAGGTTGTCATGCGGGTGGACTTGCCGACAACATCGCACCCATAACCCTACACCATTGGATGGCTCCTCCAAGGAAGAAATCTCCGCATCATCCAATAGTGTCGACTATCGTACGACATCAAGCCCTTCAAAGACGAGGTATTGTGTGATGATTCTCCTTTCAAAGTTTGTGATGTTATTTTGGGCCAACCTTATTTATGGAAACATAATGTTGTATATGAGTCTAGGCCTCGTAGTTTTATTATTACTTTGAACTTGAAATTGTACAGGATACCCGAGGCAGTCCCACCTTGTGTTATTTCCATGATCTTTGCTAAGAAATGCAGGAATGTCATCTCTCAGATGGGAAAGTTTGTCTTCTTCATGATTCACTCTCAGAATGAGCGAAAGATCACAGCCACATCCAGGGTCTCTACGGCTGACCTCTACACACAGCAGAAGCATGTAGATAAGGTCACGTAAAAATACCCAGATATCTTCTCCTCACATACTGGGGTACCTCTGTACTACCAGGTCAAGCACCCCATTGAGCTGACCCCCGACACACTGCTTCCCAATGGGACAGTCTATCATCTCTCTATGTTAGAGAATGAGGAGATCAAGTGAAATATCCAAGAACTTCTCCACAAGGGGCACATCCGTCCCATCTCATCACCTTGCGAGAGCCCAATCATGCTGGTATAAAACAAAGATGGAACCTGGAGACTCTGCATTGATTACCGGGCTCTGAATAAAATCATAGTCAGAAATCAATACCCAATTCCCCGAATCGACGACCTCCTAGATCAACTCATGAGAGCCAAATATTTCAATAAGATTGATTTGAAGTCTAGCTACCACCAGGTCCCGATAGAACAAACAGATGTATGGAAGACTGCCTTCAAGTCAAAGGAAAACCTTTTTGAATGGTTGGTCATGCCCTTTGGTTTGACAAATGATCCAACCATTTTCATGAGGATGATGGATGATATCCTGCGGCCATTCACCAATACTTTTGTAGTGCTGTATCTGGAAGAAATTCTCATTTTCAACAAGACTTGGGCCGAACACTTGCAACATACTTAGCAAGTTTTGCACACCTTATGGTAGCACAAGCTATACGCCAACTTGAAAAAATGATCCTTCAACATGGATAGGGTCCATTACCTGGGCTGCATCATTGATCAACATGGCTTACATGTGTATCCAACCAAGATCCAAGCTGTCCAGCCCCAACCACACTGACTAAGCTTTAGAGCTTCTTGGGCCTTTCAAATTTCTACCACAGGTTCATGTTGGGATTCTCCCATATTACATGGGCTCTCAGACAAATAACCAAGGGTGGTGGTAAGGCTAAATTTTCGTGGGGCTAGTCCCAACAACAAGCATTTGATTATTTGAGGCAACTCTTGTGCTCAACCCCAGTACTTTCACTACCAGACCTGCAACAACCCCAATACTGGCTGAAACTTCGACATGAGGTTAAAAAGTATATCAGGTCCTGCACTACCTTCACTATTTCCAAACTGACCACTAAGAAATAGGGCTTGTACACCCCTCTTCCTACTTATGATAGGCCATGAGAATCCATCTCAATGGACTACATGTCGGGCCTCCCATCCACTAAGCAGGGAAATGACTGTGTTTTTGTGGTTGTTGATCGCTTTTCTAAGATGGTGATTCTAGTTGCCTACAAGAAGAGAATCAAAGCAAAGGTCACTGCCAAGCTCTTCTTTGAATGATTCTGGGTACATTTTGGAATCCCAAAAACCATTATCTTAGATGGTACAATCGATTTCTCATCACATTCTCATCGATCCTCTGGTCACTGCCGGACACCAAACTCATCAAATCCACGACCTTTCACCCCCAGACTGATGGCCAAACCGAGGTCGTAAATCGAATGATTGTGCATATCCTTTGAATGTATAATTCCAAGCACTCTTGCACATGGGATGAGAGCCTTCCCTATGTCCAACATAGCTACAACCGATCCCTGCATAGCTCAACCAACCACAAACCCTTTTAGGTGGGGTTGGGATTCCAACCATTGGGTCCCATAGATGTTGCACTTCCCCTTGCGGTCACATCGATCGACTCATCTCCTTCTCCAACTGAAGCGGAAAAATCCACTCGGTTCATTGATTGAATCCAGCACATCCTCCAACATGTTTAGGATATCCTATAGAAGTCCAATGACAAGTACAATTAGCGCCATGATCAATGTCAGGTGCCACATAAGTTTCAGGTGGGCGACAAATTTTGGTTGCACTGGCAGAAAGAACACCTTACAGGACCCCAGTGGAAGCTTCTCCCAATCCGTTATGGGACGTATACCATCACCAAAGTCATGGGGGATAATTCTTTTGAGCTCAACATTCCTCCTTTCCTTGGCCTGCACCCAGCATTCAACATCGATCTCCTTCACCCTTATTTCCCACCATTATTGGACACCTCAGAAGTATTAGAACAACTGACACCAACAGACCTCGACCTCGACTACATACAATAGGCATCCAGTGATCAGATTGTGGAAACAAAAATCAAGGGCACTCGATAACAAAGGATCCAGCTTGATCAATTCATCAAAGCAGGGCAACTCCTGCACCAAGGTAAGTGGCTCACCCGAGGCCAAATTCAATAGAAATTTCCTCATCTGATGGAGGAACTCAACCCAATGGATACCATTTCTTCCTAAGGAGGGAGGATTGATCCAGGTGGATATTAGTGGCCACCCACCTTTTCCAACTGTCTCAAAATATTTTTCTGGCAATTTCGCTAATTTACTACTTTTAGCAGTTTTTCCAGTCTTGAAACTTTCGGAGCTGTTTTTTAGGCCCTAAACGACATTATTTGCGAAAATAGGGAGCAACATGGAAGTAACTTTGATTTTTCTCACACAAAATTTGTATTCCTCGGATAGATCTTTCAAATACGGTATTGAGTGCGTCAAACAAATATCTTATGCAAAAGTTACGACCTCGAGAAGTTGATGTACTAACTTTCCCAAATGGGGCCCACATGACTTTTGGCGCTTGATCTCCTAGGGTTAGGTTTTTGGATGTCTAGGTTTTTTGAAATTCATGTTTATTGTAAAAAGGCCTTCAAAGCCTCATTGTAACGATCTTCTTGCAAATGAGCATAGCCAACACATCTCTTCTCAGAGATAACCTGCCACCATTCCAGCAAGCTTGTTTTCTACTGCATTTTACAGTTTTAGCTTATTTCCTTATTGAATAGAAAACCATTTTTACTATATCTCTGTTATTTTGTGTTAAGCACTTATTAATAATCTATAGTCATTTCATTCTGCTCATAAAATCTGGATCACCTGTGGCAATGCTTGACTCTGTAATTGTTGTAGAGTGCGATGATCTCTTCTCTTTGTGCCTCTGCAATACATGCCACTGCTTCCTGTAATATTCCATATATAAAAAGTATGCAGAACAAAACTAAAATGCTAGAAATGGCATATGAACAACAATATAACCAGAATAACACCACAATAATACTGAAATAATAACATAATAACACTAGAAAGAGCACTTCGATTACTGAGAGCATTGTTCACGGGCCTTTTCGAGGGGGAAAACTCCAATCGAGAAAAGCTCTATTACAATAATATCCAAGCTATGGTTCACATACCCTCGAGTCCTATTTATACTAAATATGTCTATCAAGAGAACCATCTAGAGGAAGATCCTTCTAGAAGCATAAGCTTCTATTAGGTCTTCTTATATTTGATTAATTCTACCTTATTTCAAGGCCTTATTAATATTGACCTTTATTACAATAGAATACATTGTTATACCTACGTATGGGGTTAGGTCCCTAACATGTTTGCCTATTTGAAAAGAGCCTTTTCCTCAAGGCTTGAGATGTGGAAATTGTTGCAGAATGGTAGCTGGTTCCCAAGTGGCATCTATTGGAGTTGTATCTTTCCACTGGACTAACACTTCCTTGATGGTTTGCTAACATAGGTGATGCTCACGCTGGTCCAAAACTTCTTGTGGTTATAGCCAAATGGAGCCTTCTTCATCCAACTCAGGAAGGTTGGTTTGAGTTTGGCACTTAGTTCCAATCACCTTCTTCAAGCATGAAACATGAAAAACAGGATGTAGCTTAGAATGACTAGGCAAAGATAACTGATAGGCCACCTTTCCCACATGCTTGAGAACTATATAAAGACCAAAAAATTTGGTCGCTAACTTCTGATAATGGTTGGCCTTGAGGGAATTTTGCCTGTAAGGTTTCATTTGAAGAAACACCTCATCCCCTTCTGCAAATTGACATTCAGAGCGACCTTGATCTACTTGTTTCTTCATGTGATTCTGACCCATGACCAAATTCTCTTTGAGGGTACGGAGAATAGCCTATGGAATTGTAAGCATTTGGTCAACTGCCTAGACCTTCGAGACACCTGGTAAATATAAGAGGACTGAAGGTGGATTTTGTCCATAGACCTCTTCAAATTGTGTCATGCGTGTAGCTATATGGTATGAAGTATTGTACCACCATTCAGCTAGGGGTAACCATTGAGCCCATTGATTTTTCTTTTATGATGCAAAACACCTCAGATATGTTTCCAAACACTTGTTGACAACTTCAATTTGACCATCCATCTGGGGATGATAGGTTGTGTTGATATGCAATTGGGTGCCTTGTAGCTTGAATAGTTCTTGCCAAAAAATGTTGGTGAAAGTTAGGTCGCGATCAAAAACAATAGAATGTGGCATTCCATGACGCTTGAAGACATGATCCATGAAAATTTGAGCCACTGTGGATGTTGTAAATGGGTGTTGAAGAGCACATAAATGAGCAGACTTGGAAAGGCGATCAACTACCACCATGATGACTAATTTATTACTCGATTTAGGTAAGCCTGTAATAAAATCCATAGAGATATCCCTCCAAATAACAGGTGGAATCATAAGTGGTTGCAGTGTGCCTGGAGATTTGACTGTTTCTCCCTTGTTGTGTTGACAGACATCAAATTCGGCCACAAAATTATGAACATCTTGTTTCATACCATCCCAGAAAAAAGAGCGTTTGACCCTGTCATAGGTTTTGGTAAACCCGGAGTGCCTAGCTATGGGTGTAGCATGAAGCATATAAAGAACCATGGATTTAAGTTTTGAATGTTTAATTAAATACAAATGGCCTTTGTATCGAAGCTCATCATGCAGCCATGAGTACCCTGGGGAAACTGGAGAATTGAACTACAATTGTTGTATTAGATGCGAGCTTTTGGGATCATGTAGCCATTCCTGGTGAACTGCTTGGAGCCAATCTGCTATAATGAAGGAAAGAGAAAAAATGGAGCCTTCGTCTTGATATTTTTGGGAAAGTGCATCGGCCACCACATTGTCTTTTCCTTTCTTGTAAATGATCTCATAATCATATCAAAATAGCTTAGTCACCCATTTTTGTTGTTGTGGGGAGGAAATGCATTGTTCTAGAAAATACTTGAGGCTTTGATGGTCTGTCTTAATTTGGAAGCATTTCCCCAATAGATAAGGGTGCCACAAATCAACAACATGTAGAATAGCCAACATTTCCTTTTCATAGATTGATTTGGCCAATTTTTTCTTAGAAATTTGTTTGTTGGTAAAGGCCAAAGGCCTACCCTCTTGCATAAGGACAACACCAATACCTTTCCTTGAAGCATCATATTCTGGGAGAAAGGTCTTTGTGAAATTAGGAAGGGCCAGGACTGGAGTGGTGCACATGGCCATCTTCAAGGTTTGAAAAGCCTGAGCAGCTGTAGGGGTCCAAGTGAAAGAATTATTTTTAAGGAGTGTCATGAGAGGTGTCACAATATTTCCATAATTCTTAAAAAAATTGCGATAATAACTTGTTAGGCCCATAAATCCTCACAAGATTTTGAGAGTCTTTGGGTGAGGCCAATCTTGCATAGCTTCAATATTTTTAGGATCCACCCTGATGCCATTCTTGCCAACAAAATGGCCCAGTTCTCGACTTTTGAGGTGCCAAAAGCACATTTAGATTAATTCATGAAAAGTTGGTGCTGAGAGAGTAGATAGAGAACTTGGTCCACATGAGAAAGGTGGTCTGTCCAGGTTTTTCTATAGATGAGGATATCATCAAAGAAAACTAAGATAAAATAACAGAGAAAGGGGTGAAAGACATGATTCATGAAGCTTTGGAAGGTGGAGGGGGCATTACACAAGCCAAACAGAATGACCAAAAACTCATAGTGGCCCTCATGAGTTCTAAAGGCAGTATTAGGAATGTCTTCCTCTTTCATACAGATTTGGTGGTAGCCAGAATGAAGATCAATTTTAGTATAGAACTAGGCGCCACTCAATTCATCCAAGAGCTCATAAATGACAAGAATGGGAAATTTGTCTTTAATGGTGAGTTTTTTGAGAGAATGGAAGTCATGAAACATGCTCCAAGAACCTTCTTTCTTTAGTACCATGACCATAGGAGAAGAGTAGGGGCTCGTACTAGGGCGGATAATGCCTGTGTTGAGAAGTTATTGAACCATTTTCTCAATTTCATTTTTTTGGGAAAAGGGGTGATGATAGGGACAGATATTGGGAGGGAGGCTTCCTGGTATAAGAAGAATTGAATGATCATGAACACCACGGGAAGGTGGGAGTCCCTGGGGAGTGGAAAATACCACTTGATGTTTAGAGAGGATGGATTGGAGGTCTTGCGGTGCAGAGGGTGTCTCAGTTTCCTGTATCGCATGGAGTTGGGAAATAATGCCAGAATGACCCTTTTTAAGAAGTTTTTCCATGCGATGGGAACTAATGATCTCCAGTGAACTAATGGTGATGCATTGGATATTATATTTTTGTCCCTCCTGGTCGAATTGCATGGTTAATTCCTTGAAATCCATGAGAATGGGACCCAAAGTCATTAGCCAGTCTGCACCCAACACAATGTCACAACCACCCATGTCAATAACAAACATATGATATTTCAGGTGGTAGTCACCAATTTGGAGACACACATTTTCACAACACCCTCCACATTTCATGGAGCCTCCATTGGCAATCATGATTTTGAAATTATTGACTGCATGGATATAACAATGAGTTTCTTGGGCAACACGATGATGAATAAAATTATGGGTGCTTCCACTATCAACCAGAATGATGACCTTCCTATGCTTGATGTAACCAATTATCTTGAGGGTTTGGGGAGCAGAGAAAACAGTGAGATAATTTAGGGAAATGACCAATTCTACTTCGGGAGGGTTTGAGGGAGGGGTTATGTCCATGGTTTCAGGTGACTTGGACACAAGGGGAGTTTCAACATCCTCTTTCAAAACATCCTGTGAGATGGCGATACAAATCTTTTGTTCCTTACACTTGTGGCCCGAAAAATATTTGTCATCACAATTATAAAAAAGGCCTTTGAGTTGGCGTTCAACTATTTCAACTCTAGTCAATTTTTGGATCTTTAGTGGAGCAGAGAGAGCAGTGGGATTGACTGGTTTAGTGTGATTAATAAAGGGGGTTTCTGGTTTTGAGATGATACAACATGTTGTGCTTATTTATCTCTTTTAGTAGCCTCCACCCAAATATGAGGTCGATCCATGAGGACATGGGCACGAATCTCATCCTTGAGGCCATTGATAAAACATTATCAGAAAAAGGCATCAGACATGCCCTCTGTCCGAAAATCCAGGCGCTCAAAAGAAGCTATAAAGTCTTCCACTGTTCATGATTGTTTCAACTTTTTCAAATCTCCTAAATGGTTGGTTTCATTGTCAAAGCATTCATAAATCTCTTCCACAAAGTGTGTCCAAGCAATATACCCTTGATGGGAAGTTTTTCTCCATTGCCACCATTGACAATGTTCTTGATCTAGATGGAGAACACCATACCGGAGTTTGGCCAAGTCATCTGTAATGTCGTATAAAGAGAAATAATGTTCCATTTGAGTTACCCAACCAGTGGGATACGATCCATCAAATTTGGCCACATCCACCTGCGGAAGGCATAGGTCAGGCTGAAAGTTATGGGGCTGAAAATTATGGGAATGAGAGGAAGTTTCACCTTTGGTATGTGGGGGTGGGTCAGATAAAGGGTTATATACAGGGATATGTAACTTGCTGCAGATCATCAAAACGATAGAGTCAAGTTGGGTAGTCATGTCTTGTTTGAGTTCTTCGATTTAGGCGGTGACGCAGGACTGCATGGTTGTATTGATGGTGACAACATTGGCACTGAGTTGTTTCACTTCTTGTTGGGTCTCTCTGAAATTAGATTGCAAGGTATTGAAGTGATCTTCCAAGTCTTGGCTACGAGTATGGGCCATGATGACAAGGGAATCGAAACAGGGTGGGTGGGGTCAAAATTTTTGCTGAAAAATGATATGTATGAATGTGATAAGGGGGAAGAGATAAATCCAACGAAATAGGTGTCAAATAATGGTGCAAAAATTTCTAGACTTTTTTTTTTCATTCTGAAGAATACTGTAGTGATGAAATGCCCAAATGCATAACCAGGAAGAAATGTGTAGTGATTTGGAAGCCCGAACACAGTTGCGCGACAATAGATCTTGCCTGTTTTAATTTTTTTGTTTCATCCCCAAGGGTTAGGTATTCAAGGGTTCTACAAACAAGGGTTTTCCATGCGCTATAGCTCTCTGATATACGTGCAGGGTCCAACAGTAGTACTCAGCTCAATATCTCAGAGCACTAACTAAGGAGGCTAGACCATGCCCTTAAAAATGTATCACCCAACTACCTAAGTACTAGAGAATATCTTCCTGAGTGTTGTTCTTGGTGGCACTATAGCAGTCAGGTGACCCGTCAGTTTATCTATAGAGGGCTTCAGGAAATCTAGGCTGATTCATACATAGGTGTTGTCTGATGCGCTACCACTCGAAGGGGTACCAACAGGGGTTACAAGGGTGGCCAAAAGATGTGCGATTAAGAACCACTTGTATTTCCTGCATGTATGAATCCTTCAACTGTAGGTTTGTGTGTGTAATGATAGATCTTTGTGGCTTAAAGACACCTTAATACATCTCTACCCTGAAAAAAAAAATTAACCCACAATTTTCTACCAAGGAAGGTGCTCTGATACCACTTGTAATATTCCACATATAAAAAGTATGCAAAACAGAAATAAAATGCTACAAATGGAATAGGAACAACAATATAACCATAATAACACCACAGTAATACTAAAATGATAACATAATAACACCAGAAAGAACACTTCGATTACTGAGAGCAATGTTCACGGGACTCTTCGAGGGGGCAACCTCCAGTCGAACGGAGCTCTATTACAATAATATCCAAGATAGGTTTCACATACCCTTAACTCCTATTTATACTAAACATGTCTATCAAGAGAACGATCTAGAGGAAGATCCTTCTAGAAGCGAAAGCTTCTATTAGGTCTTCTTACATTCGATTTATTCTACCTTATTACAAGGCTTTATTAATATTGACATGTATTACATAAAAATACATTTTTCTACCTACATAAGGGGTTAGGTCCCTAAAACTTCCCCCATTTATTTGAACTTGTCCGAGAATAATTCCGCATCATCCTCTATTAGGGTGAATATTAGTTTTTTTTTGGTATGCTTCCTCTTTTTTCGCATCTCATCTACCTGCATTGTCTTCCTTTTATTTTGTGAGGGCTATGCTCCAATCCTTGTAACTTGTACCCTTTATTCACCAGTCTGTGATGTGCCCCTCTTTCTGGAATCCTCTTGGATTTCTATCCTAGGCATTGTTGTTGTCCTCCTTGGTATTTTGGGCACTGCACTACTTCCCGAGGGTTGATTCCATGCTGCAGCCTGTCTAGTGTTATCGGTTGGGCTGTTTTTCTTTATTGAGGAACCTTCTTTAGCCTTTCCCTTGGCCTTGGTGTGTTGTGTCATGGTTAGATTCATTTTTCTTTTTCTACTGACATCTTCCACTGTGCTAGCCAATCTCTGATTATCCAGTCAATTTCTTCCTTTGTGATGCAATATTTCATCTCCAGCCATGCCTTGTTTGGATCCCTTGTGGCCTGGATCAACATGTGATGCATGTATTCCTTGAAACTAGCTATCCCTTCAGTTTACTGGATTACTTCCATAGGAATGTGCCACACATTGGTTGTGCATTGTTATATTTCTTCCAACAACATCTCAAATACTATGTTATTTGCTTGCTAATTTTTACTTTCCTTGGCCTGCCAAAGGGACTCATATTTGGCCACATAACATTTTCCTTTCCTATC
>JASDQU010309213.1:13112-23261 GCA_032191745.1 Picea mariana
TTATAATCTCATGGTGAATCAATAGTTTTTAGGTATGTTTGGTATGCAAAATTTATCGTGAACAGCTGGCTGATCTTGTCAATTTTCAGATCTGTTATATGTTGGTATTTGTGCCCTAAGGCCTGGAAAAAATATTTCCCTTGAAGTACAGTTGTTCAGTGTTTATTTTCTTGGGTTGCCTTATGTATTTGGTTGGACAGAAGTGAAATATATACTACTGTAATATATATTTCAGATTCAACCATCGAGTTGATGGTAGGCCAAGGAAGGGTACGTCGAGTTGATTGGCAGGGATGGCCAGACAAATGAATAGGAGGGAGGAGAATGGAAAGGGATGAATGCATTATATATAGAGGTGTGCAAGGGTAGGCTCTAGTCTCTTGAGCATAAAGAAATATGGAATTGGGAAGTAAGTGTCGTTGGTCCTTCTACTGACTTACTATGAAAGGTTGAATGTTCACAGGAAAGAGATCCGAGAAACCTCAAGGTCAAGGTGAAATTTTTGNGGCTTGAAGAACTCAAAGGTTCCTCTAATTCCCTATCGAGAATTTTCCTTACCCACAGCACTCTTCCACTGATCCCCCTTAATGATCGGGAAATCAGACCACGAGATTTCGTGAATCCTCTGGTCGTGCACCTCGTGCTTCAAAATACCCCGAAACCTGATGGGTAGTGACCAACGCTTTACTGTTCCTATCGGGAATCCTTCCGTCAGGATTTCGGAACATATGCTATCGAAAATAACTTACCTTGTTGATCCCCGATTTCCGATATACCGATACACCTATGCGCACGTGTGAGTTGACTTTTCCACTCTTACTTCAATACCTCTATCGGGATTTCAGGATTCGCGGGATCGTGAATCTTGATGTCAATGGACTCGGGACTTCCCTTTCCCCGATATGGGGTGACACCTGTCCTCCACTAACTCCCGTCGTGGCCCACACTGCCCTTCCCTCAGGATATCGCGTTTCGTGATTTCTAGTTGCACGAGTTCTCTGCCTTCGAAAACTCCGATGCTTCGAACTCCGACTCCTCGGGATCTACTGACATGCGTCTCCACCGATGGATGGTTCTGATCCTGTTGGGATATCGCAGATCGCGATTCCTGATGTTGTGATTTCCTTATCCCTGGAATTCACGAAATTCCGAACCCCGATGACTCCTATTCACTAGGGCTTAACCCCAGCATAACTTCCGACGAATTCGATGGTGGATGGGAAACGAATCACTGATCTGACGCCTCGCCAACCTGCAATGCTTCCCTGTGCCTATCCTTCAGTGAATTCGAAGGCCTACTCCTCCTGATCTTTCCCTCACAGCTTTGGTCTTATCTGAAACCCTCTTGCATGCACTCCTTGCGGAAACCCTTCAACCTCAGCTGACTGTTGAAGTTTCTCGACTCTACGCACTGATGCAGTAGCAGTGTTCCATACTCTGCTCATAATCACAACTCTGAGACTTAGCTTGGTCTGCGCACTCCTTGCATGGCACTATGCCTAACTGCACCCTCTGAGACAAATAAGGAAAAAAGCTAACTCTAATTGCACCCTTCTGTCAACGCACTCCTTGCGGACAATTCGACTGCACTCCTTGCAGGAATCCTCTGGCTCAATTAGAGAAACAATTGAAACTCATTCACTCTTCCTTTCAGACTTCAATTTCACCATGAAATCAC
Source organism: Picea mariana (assembly GCA_032191745.1). NCBI lineage: Eukaryota > Viridiplantae > Streptophyta > Pinopsida > Pinales > Pinaceae > Picea > Picea mariana. The sequence goes on from JASDQU010309213.1 coordinate 14,791, forward strand.
ATACACAGCATATAAAAGCAAATGTATGACAGGAAATAAACATTCATGAGCATATCAACATCAACACACAAAGAATCAACACAAACCATGAACTTGAATCGGAGTTCTTCTATTAATTCAAATGCATGTACATGGGTGTTCTTCACATAGTTCTCTGCTTGCTCTTCCCTTCCTTCTCCTGTTCATGTTTCTTAATGTTACAATCATACAATGAGGGTGTCTATATCCGTTTTCCCTCTTGGGCTCTAAGCTATCAAATTTAAAATTAAAATCCTATCTACCAGCATTAACTATATTAAATGCCGACTATCTACCTAAGGACGAGAGCTATTCGCTCAAGGTCTATTTACAATGTACAAGTGTGCCATCTCTTAAATGACTCATTTACGATTTGCGCAACAGTCCCAAAGAATTTTCAAAATTTGTGCTGGCTTATCCAGCTGTCTTTCTGCTTCTGCACTGGCTCGCTTGATGAGTTGGCGACGCTCCTGCATCATACTCCTCGGCTTGAAAACTTTCATGGGCTCCTGTTCATGAGCTCCTGCATGGTTTGTCCATGCTTCTGAATCTCTGCTTCAGTATCCCAGCTGGCATATTCCACTAGGTGATTCTTCCACTTGACCAGATACTCAAAGTATTCTTTTCTCTTGGTCTTCTTACCCACTCTCTTGTCCAGTATGCATTCCATCTGTGGCTTCTCTGCTACTGGCAATTTCTTTACCCACTGGATCACGGGCTCCTCAGTTTCAGTGTCTGCTTCTCCTACCCTGTGTGGGTATAAATCTGCGATATTGAATATCGGAGATATTTTGATGCCATCCGACAATCCAATTTCATAAGCATTTTCTCTGAATTTTCTCAAGACCCTACGTGGCCCAATTTTCTTCATTTTCAGCTTATTGTATGTTCCCCTTGGGAACCTTTCCCTCCTCAAATGTACCAGAACTAGATCACCAACCTTGAACAGAAGTTGTTTCCGATGTTGATCTACTCTGTGCTTATACTCCTGATTTGAATTTTGCAGTCGCTGCTTCACTCTGTTGTGAAGTTCTTTCATCGCCTCAGTGAACTCCTCTGCACTAGTGCTGCTAGTCGCAGTCTGTTCTGAATCTCGCAATTCAGAGACTCCTCTCGGTTGCATTCCATATACAACCTGAAATGGAATTTTCCTTGTACTTCGATTGACTGAGTCGTTGTATGCGAATTCTGCCTGTGGAAATATGCTATCCCAGTTGCTATGGTGCTCTGTCACCAAGCTTCTCAGCAAGTCTCCCAGATTTTTGTTGACCACTTCTGTTTGTCCATCCGTCTGAGGATGATAAGCAGAACTAAACGCCAAGTTAGTTCCTAGATTTTTCCATAAGGTCCTCCAAAAATTCCCTATGAATTTTGTGTCTCTGTCCGAAACTATGCTTTTCGGCAATCCATGAAGTTGAATAACCTCCTTGAAAAACAGATTTGTGATGTGAGTCGCATCGTTGGTCTTTTGGTATGGGATGAAATGTGCCATCTTAGAAAACCTGTCCACCACCACAAAGATGGAATCAACACCTCTTTGTGTCCTCGGCAAACCCAATACAAAATCCATGCTTATTGCCTCCCATGGCCTCTCTGGTATGGGCAATGGCTGATAAAACCCTGCATTCTGCTTCCTCCCCTTCGAATGCTGGAAAACTCGACATCTTTCAACGAACCTCTTGACATCTGCTCGCATCCCCGGCCAAAAATATGACTCATTTAGCTTCACGAAGGTTTTGTCATGGCCAAAATGTCCTGCCAATCCACCACTGTGCTTCTCCTTTAACAAGTTCTCCCTCATGGAGCAATTTGGAATGCACAATTGATTGCCTCTGAACAGCAATCCCTCCTAGATCATATAATCTATCCAGGGGCTTCTGTCTCTGAGAAATGGATTCTCAGCTACTTCATACGCCTCTGCAAAATATGCATCACCTGCGTACATGTCCCTGAGATTTTCAAAACCCAATGTTTTGTCTCGGAATTCCTGCAGCAACAAACACTTCCTGCTCAAAGCATCAGCTACTTTGTTAGCAGTACCCGAAATATGCTTAATCAAAAATGTGAAATTTTGCATATACTCTACCCATTTGGCATGTTTCAGATTCAACTTCTCCTGTTGAGTCACAAATTGCAATGCATGATTATCACTGTACAAAACAAATTCTTTTGGGATCAAGTAATGCCTCCACTTCTTCAATGCCTGTATGATAGCATAAAATTCTTTATCATACGTCGAGTACTTCAGTTTCGCCTCCTCCAGCTTCTCGTTGTAATATGCAATTGTCCTGTCTTCCTGACTCAAGATCGCTCCTATGGCGTACCCGCTTGCATCACATTTCACCTGAAATGTTTTCTAAAAATCCGACAACACCAAAATCGGTCGTTCCGTGATCTTTCGCTTCAATAGATTGAAGCTCTTCTCAACCTCTGCTGTCCAGTGAAAAGACTTATGTCACTTCTTCACTATATCCATCATCGTTGCACTAATTCCACTGAAATTCCTAATGAATTTCTGGTAGAAACTAGCCAAACCATGAAAACTTCTCACCTCGAATACATTTCTCGGAGATGGCCAATTCTTAATCACCTCCACTTTATCCGGATCCATTCTCAACTCATTAGATGAAATAATAAAACCCAAGTAAATGAGCTCTGTCTTCATGAATGAGGATTTCTTCATATTAATCAACAGCTTCTCTTGATGTAGCTTCTTCATCACAATGGCTAAATGCTTCAGATGTTCAACCTCTGATTTACTGTAAATCAATATGTCATCCAAATACACAATGACAAACTTTCCGATGAATTCCCTCAGGACTTCATTCATCAATCTCATAAAGGTACTTGGTGCATTTTTCAAACCAAACGGCATGACTAACCATTCATACAATCCTTCGTTGGTGTTGAAGGTTGTCTTCCATTCATCACCCTCTCTCATGCGAATCTGATGATACCCGCTTTTCAAATCTATCTTTGAAAAGTACTTTGCCCCACTTAAGCAATCCCTCATATCATCCATTCTCGGTAGTGGAAACCTGTACCTGATGGTTATTTTGCTGATCGCTCTTGAGTCGGTACACATTCTCCATCCTCCATCCTTCTTTGGACTAAGTACCGTTGGAACGGCACATGGACTCAATCTTTCCCTGACCAATCCTTTGTCCAATAGCTCCTAGACCTGCCTCTTGACCTCTTCATTTTCCTGCGGCGTCAACCTATACACGGCTTTGTTTGGCAAACTGGCTCCTGGTATGAGGTCTATATGATGACTCACACTCCTCATCGATGGAAATGAACAAGGTAATTCGTCCACTATGATGTCAGCAAACTCTTCCAGCAGTTCCTAAACTTCATCTGGTAAATCGTCCACTCTTGTGCTAGTCAGAACGATCTTTGGCTTTCTAACAACAAAGAATTATGGATCTTCCTTCTTCTTCACCTCTGTAAGAAGCTCCTTCCCACTCATGAGAAGTACTGTGTTGCTTACTTCTGGATTCACCTCTTTATCCTTTATCGGAAGCAACATATGGGTTCTCCCATTCTTCTCCAAGGTATATGTGTTCAGTCTCCCATCATGAATCACATTTCTGTCATATTGCCATGGTCTACCCAGCAATAAATGGCATACATCCATGGGAATAACATCACAGAGTACTTTATCATTATACCCTCCTATTTTGAATTCAACCAAGCATTGTTTAGTAACATTTACCTGGTGTCCTTTTTGTAGCCACGAAACTCTGTATGGGCTTGGATGATCGGTCGTCTCCAACTCCATCTTCTCCACCATCTCGGTTGAAATGAGATTATCCGTGCTACCACTGTCTACAATGACCTTGCACACCCTGTCCTTGGTCTTGCAAGCTGTTCTGAAAAGTATGGTCCTTTGAGCTGAGTCCTCCACCTCCTTTCCAGGTGTTAAGAGAACTTTACGCATCATCAGCGACCTTCCGCCTTCTGTGTCTTCGACCTCAACATCCCACTTCTGCGCTTCTATGATGTGAGCTCCTCCGATGTCCTTCTTTTTCTCCGGACACTCGAATGACTTGTGCCCATTTTTTCCACATGTGAAACATGTGATTACTCCACCTTGACCTCTTCCTCTACCTCTGGTACGAGGAAAATTATTGTTGTCAGCATATCCTCCGCTCTGCTCTGTATGTTGTCCTCTCTGTTCAGCATATTGTTGTCCTCACTGTGAGGTTCCACCTCTTTCAACCTTACCCTGAGGTTTCTTCCATTCCTCCTTGGGCTTCTGAGTTCTTTCCTGGGCAACTGCCTTGCCTCTGGGCTGACTCCTGCCTCACCCTTGCTGACCTTGCTTATGGCTCAGCTTCTCTTCTTCTTTCAGAGCCATCTGATAAGCATCCTCCACCATCCTGATGGTAACCATGCTTAATTCATCCTGAATGTCGTATCTCAAACCATTCAGGTATCTGGAAACCTTCTCATCATCGCTCTCTCGATGACCTACTCTGACGTTCAGTCGATAGAATTCTTCAGTGTATTCTTTCACTGTAATCAGTTTCTGTCTCAGGTTCCACATCCTCCTAAACAGAGTGATTTGATAATCTCTTGGGATGAACTTTGCCTTTATCTTTGCGATCATTCAATCCCAACTCTTGATCTTCTACTTGCCTTTGCAGCGTCTGTCATCTTGTAGCTCGTCCCACCATAATGTTGCATGTCCTTTCAAGCGCGGGACATCATGCTTGATTTTCTTATCTTCTTCGACATCTTCATAATCGAAGTAGGTGTCAAGAGCTCTAATCCAGTATAGTAGCTCTTCTGCATCCAGATTTCCCTCATAGATTGGAATGTCCATCTTCACCTTCGCACCCATCTGTGCGATAGCTTTAATTAGGCGTTCATCCGCTGCATCTTCAGCTGCAACTTCCTCTTCGTGTTCAGACTCAACTTCTCTCTCGGAATCACTCAGATCCCCTGCACTAGTTGTGCGTCTCTGCGTTGTCTCCATCTCCTCGAGTCTTGCTCGGAGATCTCTCATCTGTCTCTCCATTTTTGGATTGACTATCTGTCGGCCTCTTCTTCGCACCTCCCTATCCTCTGGGTCGGGTGATTGTCTTTCTCTTCTGGGAGGCATGGAGAATTTCCTCTTCCTTCTCTGCTACAGAAAGAAAAGAACTTCCCGCTCTGATACCACTCTGACGACAATGCAGCCCCTTCACCACCCGCAGGTCGGAAGGTCCACACGCACTCACAGGATCTTCTCCACTTACGGCCCGAAGAACTCAAAGGTTCCTCTAATTCTCTATCGAGAATTTTCCTTACCCACAGCACTCTTCCACTGATCCCCCTTAATGATCGGGAAATCGGACCTCGGGATTTCGTGAATCCTCTGGTCGCGCACCTCGTGCTTCACAATACCCCAAAACCCGATGGGTAGTGACAAACGCTTCACTGTTCCTATCGGGAATCCTTCCGTCGGGATTTCAGAACTTATGCTGTCGAAAATAACTTACCTTGGTGATCCCCGATTTCCGATATACCAATACAACTATGCGCACGTGTGGGTTGACTTTTCCACTCTTACTTCAATACCTCTGTCGGGATTTCAGGATTCGTGGGATCGCGAATCTTGATTTCAATGGACTCGGGACTTCCCTTTCCCTGATATTGGGTGACACCTATCCTCCACTAACTCCCGTCATGGCCCACACTGCCCTTCCCTCGAGATATCGCGGTTCGCGATTTCCAGTTGCACGAGTTCTCTGCCTTCAAAAACTCTTATGCTTCGAACTCTGACTCCTCGGGATCTACTGACACGCGTCTCCACCAATGGATGGTTCTGATACTGTCGGGATATCACGGATCGCGATTCCTGATGTTGCGATTTCCTTATCCCCAAAATTCATGAAATGAAACCCTGGCATAACTTCCGCCGAATTCGATGGTGGACGGAAAATGAATCACTGATCTGACACCTCGCCAAACTGCAATGCTTCCCTGCGCCTATCCTTCAGTGGATTCGAAGGCCTACTCCTCCTGAGCTTTCCCTCATGTCTTTGGTCTTCTCTGAAACCCTCTTGCATGCACTCCTTGTGGCAACCCTTCAACCTCGGCTGAGTGTTGAAGTCTCTCGACTCTGCGCACTCCTACAGTAGCAGTCTTCCAATACCTCAGAATCATAACTCTGAGACTTAGCTTGGCCTATGCACTCCTTACACGGCACTGTGCCTAACTACACCCTCTGAAACAAATAAGGACAAAAACTAACTCTAATTGCACCCTTCTGTCAACGCACTCCTTGCGGACAATTCGACTGCACTCCTTGCAGGAATCCTCTGGCTCATTTAGAGAAACAATTGAAACTCATTCACTCTTCCTTTCAGACTTCAATTTCACCATGAAATCACATACACAGCATATAAAAGAAAATGTATGACAGGAAATAAACATTCATGAGCATATCAACATCAACACACAGAGAATCAACACAAACCATGAATTTGAATCGGAGTTCTTCTATTAATTCAAATGCCTGTACATGGATGTTCTTCACACAACTCTCTGCTTTCTCTTCTCTTCCTGCTCCTGTTCATGTTGCTTAATGTTACAATCATACAATGAGGGTGTCTATATCCGTTTTCCCTCTTGGGCTCTAAGCTATCAAATCTAAAATTAAAATCCTATCTACCAGCATTAACTATATTAAATGTCGACTATCTACCTAAGGACGAGAGCTATTCGCTCAAGGTCCATTTACAATGTACAAGTGCGCCATCTCTTAAATGACTCATTTACGATTTGTGCAACAGTCCCAAAGCATTTTTAAAATTTGTGCTGGCTTATCCAGCTGTCTTTCTGCTTCCGCACTGGCTCGTTTGATGAGTTGGCGATGCTCCTGCATCAAACGACCACTGGCTATTTTTACCATTCTAGAGGATCAGGTCTCTTAGGATAGAAAAATGGAGTGCTTGGATACATTTTGTTTGGCCTCGAGATCAAATATTCAATGGCATAAAACCCTGTGTTATAGACAAAGTCAACACGCCAGCTCCAAACTAGTTCACCACTCAGAATTGGTCCTAGCTTCAGTCGGGTCAAATATTAAATTCCTTGCCATTCCCTTTGCTTTCCAAGCTTATAATAAGGATTAATGGGAAGTGGTGGTACAAAGTGTTGAAAATAAAATTGATAAGTGGGGTCATATGGCCTTTGGGAATAGCAACCAAATTTTCAAATTTGCACAAAAATTCTCAATACAATTCATGTCTATTACTCTTCATGTTGAGTGCCTTCTACATTGGCTTCTCAACACCTAAAAAGGTTCTCAATAATTTTATTTGGGCCAACAATGCTAATGGCAAAGGATTTCACAAGGTCCACAAGAATCTTTGTTGCACTCCTTGTGAATATGATGGCTTGGGCATTATTAAAACTCAGGTTCAAACCTAGGCTCTCTATTGAAAATGGGTGGAGAGGGCCATTAGTGGGAAGGAGCCCTGAAAAGTGTTAGTGACTGTGTTACTCAGATACCATACTGGTCAAGAATCCCTGATGGGCAAGGGTGCGTGGAAGGGTATTTCACTAGAAATGTTGATAATCACTCTTGCACAGTGTAAGATTGTAGGCACCTATATGATTCAGGGCATGGGAAAGCCCTGGGAGGCCATTAAATTGTTCCTGGCATTGAGGGAACTCTCCTTGAAAGGGAGACCAAAGGAAGCTCCAATATGAAATAAAGGAACTGGCTAGTCAACGCATCTTGTAAGGCACCCAGTCAGCATTTTTCTTACAATATCGCTATTACAATCTTTATTAGCTGAATTTTCTGTAAAGATTATGCAGCCAACATGTACTCTCCTTAGCCACATAATACGGATTTATAATGCAGTTGGAGTATACTCTGTGATTTAGGTCCATGTTAGACCTTAGTATTCACATTGAGGAGATGGCTTGACTGTGGAATCTTGATGATTTGCTGGGACTAGTTATGACTAATGTCAGACCTGCACTGATTTTCTATAAATGAAGAACATATTTGCATGTGCTTGTCATTGAAAGGGCAACCAACAATTCTGTTATTTACTGTAGCATTGATGTATATTCAGTTGTATTTTCTATAGCTGCTTTATAGGAGAGCCACGCTTCAGATTTAAGTGCTCCAATAGGTTAGTGGCAGATCAGCCTTCCTTCCATTGGATGCCTTGTTTTTAGATGGGCTGCAGGCACCAGAATCAGCTAAATTTAGCAGTAGGGTTAAAATTGAAAAAAAAAAAATTAAAGGGAGACCAATTTTTTTATTGGCCTAGTTTTGGCTGGATGATAATTCTTATCCTCAACTGTCCAATTTTGAAACAAATTTAGTACTATAAAATTATAAATATCAATGTATTCCTATGCAATATGAATTTAAATGAGGTAATGTGAAAATTAAATATTGTCTATTGTGAAAATTATCTATTGTCTTCTTGTGCGTACAGGCC
>JASDQU010309213.1:23281-39039 GCA_032191745.1 Picea mariana
TACAATTCATGTCTATTACTCTTCATGTTGAGTGCCTTCTACATTGGCTTCTCAACACCTAAAAAGGTTCTCAATAATTTTATTTGGGCCAACAATGCTAATGGCAAAGGATTTCACAAGGTCCACAAGAATCTTTGTTGCACTCCTTGTGAATATGATGGCTTGGGCATTATTAAAACTCAGGTTCAAACCTAGGCTCTCTATTGAAAATGGGTGGAGAGGGCCATTAGTGGGAAGGAGCCCTGAAAAGTGTTAGTGACTGTGTTACTCAGATACCATACTGGTCAAGAATCCCTGATGGGCAAGGGTGCGTGGAAGGGTATTTCACTAGAAATGTTGATAATCACTCTTGCACAGTGTAAGATTGTAGGCACCTATATGATTCAGGGCATGGGAAAGCCCTGGGAGGCCATTAAATTGTTCCTGGCATTGAGGGAACTCTCCTTGAAAGGGAGACCAAAGGAAGCTCCAATATGAAATAAAGGAACTGGCTAGTCAACGCATCTTGTAAGGCACCCAGTCAGCATTTTTCTTACAATATCGCTATTACAATCTTTATTAGCTGAATTTTCTGTAAAGATTATGCAGCCAACATGTACTCTCCTTAGCCACATAATACGGATTTATAATGCAGTTGGAGTATACTCTGTGATTTAGGTCCATGTTAGACCTTAGTATTCACATTGAGGAGATGGCTTGACTGTGGAATCTTGATGATTTGCTGGGACTAGTTATGACTAATGTCAGACCTGCACTGATTTTCTATAAATGAAGAACATATTTGCATGTGCTTGTCATTGAAAGGGCAACCAACAATTCTGTTATTTACTGTAGCATTGATGTATATTCAGTTGTATTTTCTATAGCTGCTTTATAGGAGAGCCACGCTTCAGATTTAAGTGCTCCAATAGGTTAGTGGCAGATCAGCCTTCCTTCCATTGGATGCCTTGTTTTTAGATGGGCTGCAGGCACCAGAATCAGCTAAATTTAGCAGTAGGGTTAAAATTGAAAAAAAAAAAATTAAAGGGAGACCAATTTTTTTATTGGCCTAGTTTTGGCTGGATGATAATTCTTATCCTCAACTGTCCAATTTTGAAACAAATTTAGTACTATAAAATTATAAATATCAATGTATTCCTATGCAATATGAATTTAAATGAGGTAATGTGAAAATTAAATATTGTCTATTGTGAAAATTATCTATTGTCTTCTTGTGCGTACAGGCCCTGAAAAACTAACACTATTTAGTGAATGTGTGCTGTGATAAATCGAACAATATATCAATAAAATTTCCTCCGCTTATTTGGCAATCGATTGATTCTAGTGATTAATAGTTACTGACACATAAGAAGAAATACAAAAATCACCAAGACAGCACAAACTTGAAGTCACCAGCATGATGAGAAACCAATGTCACAAGTAAATAAAAAATATCCATCTTAACCCCGGATCTATTAAGCACCAAGAGGGATCAAAAAGAGACAGATGTGCAACCTTAAAGATCCAGGCTCCCCCCACTTGGGCTGTAGAGTGCACAAACTTCAATTTCTTTTATTTTGGCTTACGAGTGTTAGACACATCTCCTCCCACTTGGGCTATAGAGTGCACGAACTTCAATTTATTTTATTTTGTCTTATAAGTGTTACAGATGAACAGGACACATCTCCCCCCACCTGGGCTGTAGAGTGCACGAACTTCAATTTATTTTATTTTGGCTTGTAAGTGTTAGACACATCTCCCCTCTTGGGCTGTGTGGAGTGCATGAACTTCAATTTATTTTTGTTTGACTTAGAAGTGTTACAGATGGACATGGCACATCTCCTCCCACCTGGATTGAATTGTGAATGGACCAAGAGAAGCGAGGTGCTCTATAGCATAGGTGGGGGAGAGATGTCCATTACTATATATATATATATATATATATATATATATATAAACCCCAGATAGGTTCGCACCTCAAGTTTTTTGATCCCTCTTTGTCCTTAATAGAGAGGAGATCAAGATGGATCTGTGTTGGCTCTAAAATTACAAGAACAAACAGAATTGAACTCTTCAACTGCCAATTTTCACGTGATTCAATGCACTCAATTTCAGATCTGAAAATCACTTCCAAGTGACCTCAAACAGTAAACTAGGGCTGTTATCACTGAATAATTTTACACTGAAATTATGACAAAAAATTACAGCGGAAACATTAAGATCAGAGAGAAATCATCCATACACGAGACAAAAAAAATTGTTCTCTAAAATTTCTGAGGACAAAAAACAGTCGTCCCAGCAAATTACAAATTCAGCAAAATCTCGAAAATCTTCCAACTTGCAAACCTGGTACAAGCCCTATCTGGCTGAAACCTATATGGCATGCGGACGTCAGTCGTGCCACTGTTGTACAGCCTGCTGACGTTAGTCATGCCACTGTTGTACAGCCTGCTGACATCAGTCGTACGGAATGCTGACGTCAGCCATATGGATAGTATGGCCTGTCCATACCAAACGTGTGGCTGTCCTCTCTTGGCAGAAAAATCAGAAACAGAATGACCAGAAATCCTAGGCCAGATTTGCCAAAGTGAATAATTTCCTTCATGAAATTTTGCCTCCCAATCTCCTTGCCACAAGTGCTCACTCACTTATGCCAACTCCATAATGTCACAATGGGATGTCAAGTTTCTCATCACATTGCATCTCCTTTTATAGGAATCTAAAGTGAGTTTGGAAACCCTTAACTTACTTTAAGGAGCCTTTCACTAAACTCAACATTAAATTAGAATTGTTTATTTCTCCATGTGGGTGTGAAGCCCCAACATGTGGTTGTGAAGCCCCAGCTCAATATACAAGGGGTTCTCACAAAATGAAATCCCACATGCCCGACACCAAGGCCAATGTGGTAATACCTCCCGATGCTACAAAAGCATCAACACTCCCTCTTAGCAAGGGAGCTATTCTGTAATGTCCCTTTCCAAATAGGAGCTCCAGAGAGGAGGCTTAATGGTCTAAACAGCCCTGTTAGACTATAGCCAAGGCCAGAAAGGGGTAAACACGGTTACTAGAGGTCATCCCAATGACATTGAGCTAAAAGTGGCTAAAAGCGCTTTTAAGCCAACTTGAGCTAAAATTAGAAGTCAACAGCGAATTAGGGTTTCAAGCAGCTATAAGAGAAGGTACAGTGACCTAATTCATCATTATGCAGATTTTGACTTGTCATTGAGGAGAAAGGTGCATCTCAGAAGAGGTAGCTCAGTGGATTCCAGGAGGAATACACTAGTGGTTGATTTCGGTGTTGAGAGACACACCCTAATCATCGGGGAGATCACACGGGTCCTCTGATACCACTGTAATGTTCTTGACTTGGCTACTCTAGGAAACTCTGCTAATGTGTGTGTATGATTAATTGTTTACAACATATATATTGAGTATACAGATGGTAAATGAGACAAAAGACTATAAATCGTATATTATGATATCTCCGGAGTACAATGTCGAATGCGGCTGACAATAAAATAAATTACTCGGCTAGATTAATGATAAAAGGATCTTAGCCGGAATACAATAAGCAAACTAAAATGATAATACCTGATGATAGATGACATTGCGGGATCAATGGATGATCTACAAGCTATGGCAACTCTCGCGGTAATTGTTGCAAGTCCGAAAAGTTTTCCTTGGTGGCTAGATCTCTCGAATCGGTCTGGAAATTGTCCCAAACAATGCGCCCTGCTGTCCCTGTCAGTCTTGGCGACTGTCCGGCCCCTCTGCTGGTGTGTCTGGACCTGGATGGATCCCCCTGGGTGAATGTGCCCCTCTACTACTGGAAAAATGCGCCCTAGTGATTCCACTGTCGGAATCGGCTGAGATGTGTCTCAAACTGATCTCCTTGGCCTACTATGAAATGGGTCGAAAGGGTTTCCCTGGATCTGATCTGATGATCGCTCAGTGACCTCGAATGTGTCCTCCCCAAGTGCCGCACTCCCAATGTCCGAAAAATGCGTCCCTGATGATTCCCTCGTCGGAATATGACGAGAAACCAGGAAAAAGATGCGTATGGCCTGTCTCTCAAATGGGTCAGAGGGGAATCTCTGAAGTCTCCTTGAATGGGACAAGTCGATCCACTAAACCTCTTCAGAAGTTGCGCTCTCTCCCTGAACAAGTGCGCCCCTGCTGTTGAACTCTGTAGAACTGCTGCTGAAGACTGATGGAAGACCCGTGTGATCTCCCCGATGACTAGGGTGTGTCTCTCAACACCGAAATCAACCACTAGTGTATTCCTCCTGGAATCCACTGAGCTACCTCTTCTGAGATGCACCTTTCTCCTCAATGACAAGTCAAAATCTGCATAATGATGAATTAGGTCACTGTACCTTCTCTTATAGCTGCTTGAAACCCTAATTCGCTGTTGACTTCTAATTTTAGCTCAAGTTGGCTAAAAGGCGCTTTTAGCCACTTTTAGCTCAATGTCACTGGGATGACCTCTAGTAACCCTGTTTACCCCTTTCTGGCCCCTGAGTTCCCCTGTGCTGCATGTGGGGCTTGTGTGCCCGGGGTGCCCACTATAGCCAATCTATCAGCCATCTGTGCCAAGGACTGAGTCATGGTCTGCTAACTGACTACCAGATTGCCGAGTACCTGCATGAAGGATGCCTCTAGGTCCATGGGGGCCTTACCACTGCCCTCTGGTCTCTCATATTTGTCTCCTAACATCCTCTTTGCCTCATTCTCAGGCTCACGCTTTGCCCTTCTGTCTGCTTCCCTCTGTGCCTCTTCCTCTTCCTCTGAGCTGGGAGGAAAAGGGGGAAAATCAGGTCTAGGTCTTCCTTCTTTGCGTCTGTTGTAAGTGACATATTTGTCACCTACGTGCTCACGACCCCCCTGGGTCCTCAGTATACTCAATATATATGTTGTACTCCATGTATGACAAGGAGATGTTGGCAATCATGCATGCCTTGACCAAATTCACACAATATTTGGTGGGCAGCAAATTCGTGGTCAAAACAGATCACAACAGCGTGAAGTATTTCCTTGAGAAGAAGGACCTCAGTGAGCGCCAACAGAAATGGGTGACGAAGGTACAGGCATTCGACTTCAACATAGAGTACGTCAAGGGGAAGAAGAACATTGTGGTCGATGCGCTATCTAGGAGACCTGCGACAGTCTCTTTGATGGAGATTTCAGGGGATTGAAAATCCCACTTGTTAGTGGAATATTCCAAGGACCAGTTCGCTTGCGAGATTATGAATGGACAGATTCAGGATGACAGGTACAGGGGCATTGACGATGTCATATTCTACAAGGACTGAGTCTACTTGGTACCAGATTCAGGGCTCAAGAAGAAGATCCTGGCAGCAGTTCATGATTCACCACTAGCAGGCCATCAGGGGTTTTTCAAAACCTACACGCAGATTAGAGAGAGGTTCTCATGGAAGGGCCTCAAACAGGACGTTATGCGATACATCAGTGAATATGCGACTTGCCAGCAGAACAAGTCAGAGCATACGCTCCCAGCAGGGTTACGTCAGCCACTTCCCATTCCAGAGCAGAAATGGGAGAGCATCTCGATGGACTTCATCACAGGCCTACCCAAGGTCCAGGGTAAAGACTACATCTATGTAGTGGTCAACATATTGACCAAGTTTGCTCACTTCTATGCCATACCAACAGAGTACAACGCAGTTCAAGTAGCTGAGTTATTCTTCAGAGTGGTCTTCAGACTTCATGGGTTGCCGAGGAACATCATCAGCAACAAGGACAGTTGATTTATTGGGACATTATGGAGGGAGTTGTTTAGATTGGTGGGAACCAAGTTGACACCCAGCACCAGCTATCAACCTCAGATAGATGGGAAGACAAAGATCATCAACAAGTGGGTTGAAGGGTATTTGAGGAACTATGTGGGAGGACAGCAGAGAACATGGGTCAGGTGGTTGCATTTAGGAGAGCATTGTTACAACAAAACTTTCCACATGTCCACTGGTATGACACCCTTCCGAGAATTATACGAGTATGATGCTCCCACTTTGATCGACTTGGTTTTCGGGGAGAGCAGAGCTCCCAAGGCCAAGGATTGGATCACAGAGAGTCGAGAGATTCTCAAATTGCTAAAAGAGAACCTGCAGACAGCACATAATCGATAGAAGATGAGTGTGGACAGACACGGGATAGAGCGCAGCTATGAAGAAGAGCGGGGCCGAGAAGCTCAAACACAGATTTTATGGACCTTACAGGATCATGCGTCGGGTAGGCGAGGTTGCCTATGAGCTAAAGCTTCCAGAGGGGAGCAAGATTCATTACGTGTTCCACATATCTGGCCTCAAGAAGGCAATGGGACAATTCATCAGCACATCAGAGGAGCTTCCCCCATTGGACGAGGAGGGACAGTTGGAGTTGGTTCCGGAGGAGGTATTGGAGTTCCAAGAGCTGAAACTAAGGAGCAGGGTCATCAGAGAGTGTTTGATCAAGATGGAAAGGGCTTCCCGTAGAGGATGCTACTTGGGAGAGCGAGCAGGTGTTGCAACACCCTGGATTGGTATTGCTTGAGGACAAGCAATTTCAAAAAGGGAGGACTGTAATGTCCCTTTCCAAATAGGAGCTCCAAAGAGGAGGCTTAACGGTCTAAACAGCCTCGTTATACTATAGCCAAGGCCACAAAGGGGTAAACAGGGTTACTAGAGGTCATCCCAGTCAAAGGTGTTATAATCGAAAAGTGACATTGAGCTAAAAGTGGCTAAAAGCGCTTTCAGGCCAACTTGAGCTAAAAATAGAATAGATGAGCTAAAATTAGATGTCAAAAGTGAATTAGGGTTTCAGGCAGCTATAAGAGAAGGTATAGCGACCTAATTCATCATTATACAGATTTTGACTTGTCATTGAGGAGAAAGGCGCATCTCAGAAGAGGTAGCTCAGTGGATTCCAGGAGGAATACACCGATGGTTTCATCTCAGAAGAGGTAGCTCAGTAGATTCAAGGAGGAATACACCGGTGGTTGATTTCGGTGTTGAGAGAGACACCCTAGTCACCGAGAAGATCACACAAGTCTTCCATCAGTCTTTAGCAGCAGTTCTACAAAGTTCAGCAGCAGGGGCACACTTGTTCAGGGAGACGGCGCAACTTCCGAGGAAGTTTAGTGGATCAACTTGTCCCATTTAGGAAGAGTTCAGAGATTCCCCTTCGACCCATTTGAGAGGCAGGCCATACGCATCTTTTGCCTGGTTTCTCGTCATATTCCGATGGGGGAACCATCAGGGACACATTTTCCGAAGATTGGGAGTGCGGCACTTGGGGAGGACACATTCAAGGTTCCCGAGCGATCATCAGATCAGATCCAGGGAAACCCTTCCAATCCATTTCACAGTAGGCCAGGGCGATCAATTTGAGACACATCTCAGTCGATTCCGACGATGGAATCACTAGGGCACAGTTTTCCAATAGTAGAGGAGCGCATTCCCCCAGGGGGATCCATTCGGGTCCAAACACACCAGCACAGGGGCCAGACAGTCACCAGGACTGAGAGGGACAGCAGGGCACATTGTTTGGGACAGTTTCCAGACCGATCCAAGAAATCTAGCCACTAGGGAAAACTTTCCAAACTTGCAGCAGTTTCCGCGTGAGCTGCCATAGCTTGCAGATCATCCATTGATCCCGCAGTGTCATCTATCATCGGGTATAATCATTTTAGTATGATTATTGTATTTCGGCTAAGATCCTTTTGGCATTGATCTATCCGAGTGATTTTTTATTGTCAGTCGCATTTGACATTGTACTCTGGAGATATCATAATATACGACTTATAGTCTTTTGTCTCATTTACCATCTACATAGTCAATATATATGTTGTAAACAATTAATCATACACACACATTAGCAGAGTTTCCCAGAGTAGCCAAGTCAAGAACATTACATATTCCATCCACCATCGCTTGGAAGTATGTCTATCTCCCACTCTAGATCCACTACCACAGCTGCTCTCCAATCCACCAGATTGGTTGCTCCCTCTAACACAAAAGCAAATCTTGTTGTATGACATGGACCCTTCTTGGAAAACACCATGCTCCTAGAAGCCTCCTACTTCTGAGCATCCTGTATGGCTTCCTCAACCCATGACACCTTCCTGAAAATCTTGCAAGACTCCTTTCTCCCACCTGAACTTGAAGTTTGACTTCCTCTGGATGGTTGACTCTCCCTTTGAGCTTGTTGACTCCCTCTGAAATCAAACTACCTCTTCAAAGACTTGGAAGGCTGCTCATCCCCACTAGATCCTGAATGTTGACTCCCTTTGAAGTATGACTCCCTCTGAGTCTATACAACCTTCGAAGCTACCTGCTCCTTGTCCTCTATCACTCTGTTGCTGCTTGCCATAGCTCGCATAGGCTGGCCCTTTAGCCTATACAGGTTGCTCTCTCTAACTCCAAGAACCACTGCTGTGTTTAAGCTAGATCCTCTGGGCATGAAAAACACATGTCCATCTCGAAAGAAAATCACATAGCCCTTCTCCTCAATCGTTGAGACTAAGAGCACACTCTTCCTGAGTTTTGGCACCCATAGCACATTTGTCACTCTCAACACATCTCCCGACTCCATCCGAAATGACATTGTTCCAGATCCCTGCACTGCATGCTTGGTACCCATACCAAGTTCCACATACAAATCTGAGTCAAACTCTATGAAGTTCTCAAACAACTATCGTGCTCATGTGATATGACATGTGGCTCCACTACCCATAAACTAAGTCCCACTACCGAAAATTGCACCAAAAAGAGTAGAGACTAATAAGAACTCCCTCTGAAGCATGTCTGCAACCTCATCCACCTTTGTTGATAATATTTGTTGCTTCCTACTCCCTTTCTTCCACTATGGACACTGTGAAGCATAATGGCCATGCTCATGGCAAGCAAAGCACTTGACCTTGCTAAGGTCCTTCTTCTTCCATTGTTCTGGAGATGCATCTCTCCATGTGTTCTTCTTTCAGGAACTATTTCCTTTGCCCTTCCTAACATGAACAGCTAGAGCTAGGTTTTCATCATCGCTACCTCATCTTGGACTCTATCCGAGCCTCCTCCTGGATGCAATCGATCCACAATCTGTCAATTGGTGGCAACTTCTCTCATGCACAAATGGTTCCCAAGACTCGAGAAAACCATTCAATGCCACATTCACCATCTCTATGTCATTAACTGTCTCACCAATGGCTACAAGTTGATCATGAATCCGAGTGATCCTCATGAGGTAGCTAGCAATTGTATCTGAACTAGACATCTCAACAGATTGAAGTTAGTGCCTCAAAATCAACTTTCGGTTTGCATTCCCACTTTGGTACAAGCCCACCAAAGCTTCATACATCTCTTTTGTTGTCTTCCTCTTAGAAATATGAGGAATTTCACAGAATCCAACAATACCCGCTTGGCCTTCACTTCTCTCTTTCGATGAGCTATCAATTCCTGTGCATCCTTTGGATCTAGAATTACCATCTCAACATACTCTTTGAGATCATTCTCTTCCAAGAGCAAAAGGAGCCTAGCCTTCCAAGCTCATAAATTAGTGACCCCCTCCAACCTGTCCTCCACTCTAAGAGTGCTCACCATTGTGAGTTGCCCAAAACAAAAAATCTACAGCAACAAAAAAAAATCTTCAGCCACTTGTGTCTCAAGAAGATGATCATTTCTCTCTCTAAATCCTATGCTTTGATACCATGTCAATTTTCACACGATTCAATGCACTCAATTTCAGATCTGAAAATTACTTCCAAGTGACCTCAAACAGTAAACCAGGGTTGTTATCACTGAATAATTTTACACTGAAATTATGATATAAAATTACAGTGGAAACATTAAGATCAGATAGAAATCATCCATACACAAGAGACACAAAAATTATGTTCTGTAAAAAAATTTATTGAGAATTTCTGAGGACAAAAAACAGTCCTCCCGACTAAATTACAAATTGAGCAAAATCTTGAAAATCTTCCAACTTGCAAACCTAGTAGAAACCCTAGTTGGTTGAAACCTGTACGGCCTGCTGACATTAGTCGTACAACCTGCTGATGTCAGCCATATAACTGTTGTACGACCTGTTGATGTTAATCGTATGGATGATGTATCGTCTGCTGACGTCAACCGTACGAACTGTGCGAACTGCTTACGTCTGACGTACAAACTGTACGACCTGTCTGTACCACACGTGCGATTATCCTCTCTTGGCAGAAAAAACAAAAACAGAATGTTCAAAAACCCTGGGCCAAATTCGCCAAAGAGAAGAATTTCCTTATGAAATTTTGCCTCCCAATCTCCTTGCCACAAGTGCTCACTCACTTATACCAACTCCATAATGTCAAAATGAGATGTCAAGTGTCTCCTCACGTTGCATCTCCTTTTATAAGAGTCTAAAGTGAGTTTAAAAGCCCTTAACTTACTTTAAGACTCCCTTAACTAAACTCAACATTAAATTAGAATTGTTATTCCTCCATGTGGGTATGAAGCCCAAGTGAGTTTAAAAGCCCTTAACTTACTTTAAGACTCCCTTAACTAAACTCAAGATTAAATTAGAATTGTTATTCCTCCATGTGGGTATGAAGCCCCAACATGTCGTTGTGAAACCCCAACCAAGCCCCAGCTCAATATACAAGAGGTTCTCACAAAATGAAAAATGCAATGTGAGTGCCAACAAAGATTCCCACATGCCCGACACCAAGGCCAATGTGGGAATACCTCCCGATGCTACAAAAGCATCCACATCAACTCCTTCCCTGCTATACTGCCAAACACAATGTTTTGGCAGCCTACCCCATAAAACAGGAATATATCTACTATTATTTGCAGCCTACCCCATAAATATGTGTTTTTAATTGTGAAATTATGTCAATAATGAATAGATTCCAGCACTCACAGCTACTATCTCCTAGGTTTGCTGTCAAATGCTTTTGTAGTTGCAAAAGTATGTTATTAAGAAAACAAAGTTAAACAGAAGAAAACTCTCATAATTCTCATTTGCCAACTGTATCACCAGTGTTTTTATTTTGAAAAAGAGCTTACTATTTAACGAAAGATCTCCTGCAAATTACATTGGTTGGCAGATACTATGATGAGAATGACCTCACCCAATGACCCCACCCTTTCGTTAGGTCATAATGGGAAAAAAGTTATACACTGTCAAGGGGAGGGGAGCATTGAGGAGTATTAATTTGTAACGAAATCCCAACATAGGGCTATGCCACTGTAGTAAGATAGGTAGAGATTATTGTGGACATTGCATATATAACAACCACATGGAATGTCACCATAACCACCAGCACTGTTAGTCAGAATGAGGGACGATGTGAAAGATGCCATCACATCAATGTGGGGACTTGGACCTCAAAGACATTGGATCTGTCGCAGCCAGTAGAGATTGTTTAAGTCTTGAAACTCTCCCACCTTATTGAGTTTGTGTTAGATAGGCGGCTTAAGGTGTGCAGTTATACAACCTACTTTGTTTTAAAATGCAGGTTATTTTTCTTACTGGAAAAATTTTATAATAATAAATAAATAAAATAAGCTTCTGCAATCAATCCTCGGCAGCCACATTGCATAGATGGTTTCTGAGAAGAGAATTTGATTTTACAAAACTGTTGTTCCAACGCTACATCCGAAGCTAATTTAAGTTTTTGCGGGGTAAGAAAATAAAAATCCTATATTTTGGCAAAAGAATGCAAAAACAGAAACCATGCAAAAAGAAAACACGTGGTACCTTGTCATTGAGGGGCGGGCCAAGACGAGCAAATAGTTCGGAGGAAGTAGATGAAGAAGAAGCAACTGCGGAGTCGGATGTGCCATTGTGCTTCAACTGCTCCTCCTCGTTCCTGTTGGCGGCCATGGCGGCGAAGCTTTGCTGTAAACAATTCTCCAATCTACCCAGCTAATTACCCTCGCGAGCACCCCAAACAAGTACCGATGTTGTTTCCGGTCTGCTAACATAGCTGCATAGCTTCTTAAGAAGCCTGTTCAATATATAATTAATAGCATTGAACCTTCTTCGCCATTTTTCCCTAAAAGCCCAAACACCAGTCCATTGCCAAAACCCTCGAAGGTTAACGAATGCGATTTTCTGCACAGAATGGGACGCCCTTTCTTTCAAAAGCCGAAACAGTGAAAAATGATGGTGGTGTCAGGTTCCAGTGGAGGGGTGAGTTTGGTCATTCCTGGGAAATACAAAGAATCGCAACCAAAACAACTTCCAAATAAAAAGTGAGGGGAAGTCCCTTGGAAAAACTTATTGGGGATTCCCGTGCAAATGCTAGAGTTATTGGTCTAAATAGGCTAAGAAGGTTGCGAGGAGGTTTTCAAGGGAAAGTTATTTGGTATACTGAGGAAATATAACTGTAAAAAACAACCACCCTCGAAATAAAGGCCTCCATAGTTTGCGTTTCACGTATTTATTTTAGTCTTCCTCCTAAAAAGATTTTTTTATTTTGTAGTGAAAAGCGGAGTCTCTATGCTAAGCTGCCCTTCAACATCACGCTCAAATCTTCCGAGACCAAGTTAGAAGCCTTCCGTGTATTATTTTCATGTGCAATTCAAGCTATGGTTTGTTAAAAGGATAAACGTGGTTATTCAATGATTTTTCACATAGTTGAGGGTTGCCTTTCCCCAAAAGTTTGTCAATTTAGAAGTGTTGGTTTTGGGTTATAAAATTTTAGGTCTATATAGAAATTTGGTTTAAGATTATAAATGGTTGAATTGATGCGTTAATATCTTTTCATATTTCATTATTAACATGATTAACCATTTCTATATCTTTTGATTGTTATTTATTTAATGCATTATAAGCTAGTACTATAATAATAGTATATATTTGTGATAGGATTTTGTTTTACATTAATAAGAATTATATTTTTGTCACTTATGTGTATTGTGAATAATCTCCATATGTATAATGGTTAAGAACATGTGTTTCCTCCTAAGAGGTCACAAGTTCAAATATGAAGGGGGGTAGGGTTTGTATACCTTCGTAGACTTTCGTAGTCAAATTGTTGTGTGGAGGGGGTCCTTGTCCCACAAACAAGTTATAATAGTATATATTTGTGATGGGATTTTGTTTCACATTAATAAGAATTATACTCTTGCCACTTATGTGTATTGTGAATAATCTCCATATGTATAATGGTTAAGAACATGTGTTTCCTCCTTAGAGGTCACAAGTTCAAATCCGAAGTGGGGTAGGGTTTGTATACCTTCATAGACTTTCGCAGTCAAATTGTTGTGCGGAGGGGGTCCCTTGTCCCACAAACAAGGGAGTCTCATAAACCAATTTGGTATTTGGCTTAGTCGTGACCTTAAAATTAGATTATTATTAATATTGCTAATTGTGAGACAAAGGGAGTTTATGAGGCATTACCCATATCAAAAGTTTTGGCAATTCATGGCTTTCGAGTGCAAGGCCCTAGATTGATACGATACCATCATCTCTCCCTTCAATATTAACATCATTGATATTGTAGGTGTCATGTATTGTGGGCCCTCTCTCAATTGTTGTTGTTATTCATGTAATGTATTCTCAGTGCGAGCTATTACACCCCATGATGGGATTTCATTCCACATTAATAAGTACTCTACTATACTCTTATAGCAACGAATTTTTGGTCAAACTGAAGGTGGAACGGATAATTATCCTTGTAGTGGCAATGTTTAGAGGACTTGGTTTATTACAGTGAGAGTTCTTCGAATCTTATGCTTATGACCAAATGAAAGGTGGCGATAAATCATGAAATAATAATCAATTTTATGTATTATACTTCTCCCTAAATACAAGGTGCCATTAACACATTAAGTCAAGATTTCAAGTATGATTGTCATTGATTAAGAGTTTATAATAGATGGTTCATATGGTAGCTAGTTTGGTGCATGTGAATTAGTCCAACAAATAAAGGAGGTCGAAGGTGTGCAATGGTTTGTCACCTCCTCTTCTTCCCTCTTCCTTGATGGTCGGGAGGTTGTGGCAAAGGATGAATCTAAACATCAAACATCTTTGTTATAGGAGGAAGGGAATCAAATCTATGATTTTATCTAGACGGCGTGAGTAAGGATTTTAAAAGAGTGACTAATATATTATAAGCAATGTATGAATATTGTCTTTTTGGTAAGTTCTCGAATAGAGAAATAACTCATCAACCAAAAGATCTTACTCGTAGTTTGTGTAATAGACCTAAATAAGTTATTTAGCCTCCCATAAAGA
Source organism: Picea mariana (assembly GCA_032191745.1). Classification (NCBI taxonomy): domain Eukaryota; kingdom Viridiplantae; phylum Streptophyta; class Pinopsida; order Pinales; family Pinaceae; genus Picea; species Picea mariana. The sequence goes on from JASDQU010309213.1 coordinate 37,475, forward strand.
GGTTTTTATGAAACTTGTTCATTTGATGCAAGGGTATCCTTAGTCTCAAGTAATCTTACATGCCCCAAAACAAAATTGCTTTCACTTTTCTTTGTTCTTTCCATTTTGTTCTTAATTAAAATTTTCACTCATGGAAGATGTAGTGTACCTTATTCACTACCCAGGTTCACCCTAACCTCTCGGTTCACCATTCAAGGTGTAGTGTACCTTATTCACTACCCAGGTTCACCCTAAACTCTCGGTTCACCATTCATTACATGAATTTAAAAGGAACAAACGCATTTAAACAAAGTTAAACACACTTAATTCGCAGAGTAAAATATATAAGTTACTGTTACCATTAACAAACCATAACATGCAACAGTATTTCATTTACACAGCGGAGAACATGATACAAACAGCACAGTCATGTCAAATGTATTAAAACATAATTCAGATTACTTATCTTTGATCAGCTGGAGAAATCACCAACAGAGTGCAGGCCTTCCACGAACCTCCCAGCCTTAGACCACACTGTTCATCAGCTCAACAGTGGTCACCCCCGAGCTGGGACCGAGCTCCACCCCAAGGCAAGGAATCTAGACTCAGGCTGAGGTTACAGGGAAGACAACACAGAAATATCTGGAAGGATTCTTCCCAAAGACGCCATCTTACGCCCACTACTACTAGACCCTCATTCCCCACATGCCTGTTCCGCCCGGGAGTATACACCTTCACACGCACAGTCCATCGGTGCTAACCTCCCCTTCTGGGTCTCGACAACAGGCTGGATCAGGAAGTCTCAGAGCCCGTAGCTGGTGCTGGACACTCTCTGGAAGAAACACTTCCCAGCAAACTCTTTCACCTGGAAAGAGTTGCTCGCAGGCCTGACAACCTGCCTCTTCAAACCACAATCACCTCCCTCACCTGGAGAGAGATTACACACAGGCTAAGCACGAATTCACACTGGCCAATAAGCCACGCGCAGTCCAGCACTGCGTGGCCACAACATCCAACTGGGAAACAGACACGGGCTTTCCAAACAGGCTCAGCAATCATGAATAGACTCACGGGATCGGTTTCGGGATTTCACCAGGTGTACAGAAATTCCACTCACAGGCTTGACGATTCAGAACAGAATGTACGGTTCAGAAGATGCACGAGGGTATCTCCGCAAAGGTTCGACCCATTCACACTCAGACAGCCCCGGTCGAATCCAGGAGGAACCTACGCAGCAGTTGACGGGAATGGGAGCGGAACCCCCAACACGGCTTGCTTCGACAGTTTTATTTGCATGCACCAGGGTTGACACTTGTCACCCTGGGAACTACATGCATTCCATCCGTACACCTTCCTCCCACCCCTTGGGAAATCACGCATCCTTCTAAAAGGACTTAGGATAAATAATATGCACATGGCTCTTTTTGGAAATAATATTAAAATATTATTCCAGGCCTAAGCCCCCTAGGCTTAGTCCCTAGGCTCCTTACTCAGCCCTTTTCCCACCTTCCAGCCCCTAGTTCCCTTGCCCAATCTGTGGACGCTCAGTCCCCCATCACTCTTTCATCGTGGACGGTCTGCACTGG